>PVKP010006246.1:0-46862 GCA_004027715.1 Plecturocebus donacophilus
TTTGTATGTTTAGTAAAGATGAAGTTTCACCATGTTGGCCAGGATGGTCTTGATCTACTGTTTACTCTGTTGATAGTTTTTTTTTGCTCTGCAGAAGCTCTTCAGATTAATTAGATTCCCTTTGTCAACTTTGTGATCTGCCCGCCTCAGCCTCCCAAAGTGCTAGGATTACAGGTATGAGCCACTGTGCCTGGCCTTAGCTTAATGCAGGGGTAAATATGCAGATTGTTACATAGGTAAACTTGTGCCACGGAGGTTTGTTGTACAGATTCTTTTATCATCCATGTATTAAGTCAAATACCCATTAGTTATTTTTCCTGATCCTCTCCCTCCTCCCACTCTCCAATAGGCATCAGTATGTGTTGTTCCCCTCAGTGTGTTCATGCATTCTCATCATTCAGCTCCCACTTATAAGTGAGAACATGTTTTCTGTTTCTGCATTAGTTTGCTAAAGGTAATGGCCTGCAGCTCCATTCATGTCTCTGTAATGGATATGATCTTGTTCTTTTTTAAGGCTATGTAGTATTCCATGATGTATTTATACCACATTTTCTTTTTTCAGTTTATCATTAATGGGCACTTAGATTGATTCCATGTCTTTGCTATTGTGAGTAGTACTGCAATAAAACTAAATGTGTATGTGTCTTTATAATGGAACAATTCATATTTCTTTTGGTATATATCCAGTAATGGGATTGCTGGGTCTAATGGTTATTCTCTTTTTAGCTCTTTGAGGAAACGCCACACTGCTTTCCACAATGGTTGAAATAATTTACATTCCCACCAACAGTGAAAGTGTTCCTTTTTCTCCACAACCTCGCCACCATTTGTTATTTTTTGACTTTTTAAAAATAGCCATTCTACCCGGTTACAGACAGTATCTCATTGTGGTTTTGTTTGCATTTCTCTAATGATAAGTGATGTTGAGCTTTTTTTAACATGATTGTTGGCCGCTTGTATGTCTTCCTTAGAAAAGTGTCTGTTCATATCCTTTGCTCACTTTTTAAACAGGCCATTTCTTTTTTTTCTTGCAAATATGTTTAAGTTCCTTATAGATGATGGATATTAGACCTTTTGCAGGTGTATAGGTAGTGAAAATTTTTTCCCCATTCTGTAGGTGGTCTGTTTACTCTGTTCATAGTTTCTTTTGCTCTGCAGAAGCTCTTCAGATTAATTAGATTCCCTTTGTCAATTTTTGTATTTGGTGCAATTATTTTTGGTATCTTTGTCATGAAATCTGCCCAAGCCTGTGTCCTGAATGCTATTTCCTAGGTTGACTTCAAGGTTTTTTGTAGTTTTGAGTTTTATATTTAGGTCTTTAATCCATCTTGATTTAATTTTTGTATATGGTATAAGGAAAAGATCCAGTTTCAATCTTCTGCATATGGCTAGCCAGAAACCCACTGCTTTGTTAACCATCTTGACAGTTTTGCCTTTTCCAGAATGCTGTATAAATGGAATCATAAATTATATAGTCTTTTCAGACTGTCACTTGCTTTTCATGGTTCCTTAAATATTTTCTATCTTCAGCTATGATGACTATACACACACACACACACACACACACACACATGCACACACACACATTTTGGCTTCTGACTGAAATAATGGAGCATATTATTAAATACAGAGGGATTTAAGAGTTAAGAACTGAAAATTAAAAGAACTCCTCTGAGAGAAAAAAGATATGACACTGTTATGATGTTTAATAATGTTGCATAATTATTTTTCACATTTCTACTTGAGGCTAAGAGACATTTACATCACTAATGTTTTACAAATATATTACTTTAAGGGATAATATACTCCAATCCCAGAACAGATACTAGGGTAAAAATTCACTAAGAAACACTAATTGGACACTTGAGTATAAAAATTTCATCTGTCTTTAAAGAATGTTTGTGTGTTTGCAGCAGAGTGTTTCTACTATAAAAATACCTTAATTCTAAGAAAGGTATATATAGCAGAGTCCTAATATTTATTAATTACCCAGAATTCCCTCTGAACTAATATTTCTAAAAAGCCTATCTTATAAAAATTTCATGGCTAAAGTGATAATCCTGAAATGCACATTTTTAAGGCACTCTTAAAATATTGAAACCTTTTAGTATAATTTTAATTACTAACTATATTGAGTTATAAATATTCTAACAAAATATACCAATTATGTTGTATACCACACAAATCAAAACTATTTCACCAAAGAGAAGGCCTAGATCCATAATTTTATTTAATATTTGAGCTATAACCGTACTTGACCAAAGACACTCACCCTCACACACATATTTTATGTTTAAAATATTAGTCACTGGATGCCACTTCTACTTACATTGTAAAAGCCTCTGCTATCCCCTCGTATCTTCTTTATTGACTTCCTTTCTCTGGGTAACTTTTAGTAATAATGTTTGACATCAACATAAGAATTACACTCACCAGCACACACACATATTTACCACATATTCATTTTTTGCTGCTTCATGTAATATCAAATAAAACACATAACAAAATTTAACTTCCAAGCTGCTTTCAAATTTTTCATAAATCCTTATCCTAACTCTTTATAATGACTTTACATATCTTATAAATTTCAAGTGAGTTAGAAATGTTCCACAGACTTTAATAAGTAACACATTAATTTCACTTTCATCATTAACAAAGCCCTAATCAACAAGATGATCAGTTGTTTACAAAATCCATATTAATTTCCTATTTTTTCAACAAATGAATTTGAGCAAATTAAGTTTCTAAATGAATGCCACTGTGAGGGCTCACTTGGTAGCCTCTTCTACACCCTAATTTCACATTTCACAAACAATGATCAAAATAATACAAAGTAGAGGGAGATAAACACTGTTAGTTCAAAAAAAGTGAAGGAGAGTGCTGAGGAGTTTTAAATCATGTGTCCCAGATTCTTTGACACACTCCCTTCCATAGGCAGTCTCCTTGACGTCTGGTCAGTCTTGTGACTGCTTCATCATGGACCAAATAATGATTTCACTCTGAGGTTCTAACACCTAAGATTAGAACCATGCTCTGATAAGTATGACTCATGTATTAGTTGTTTTCTTGCTGCTGTTACATACCCAAGACTGAGCAATTTACAAAACGAAGAAGTTTATTGGACTTACAGTTCCACATGGCTGAAGGTGAAAGGCACTTCACAATCATGGTAGAAGAGGAAAGGCACTTCTCACATGGCAGCAGATAAAAAGAACAGAACTTGTGCGGGGAAACTGTCCCTTAAAATACCATCTGATCTCATGAGACTCATTTGCTCTCAGAAGAACAGCATAGGAAAGACCTGTTACCATGATTCAATCACCTTTCACTGGGTCCCTCCCAAAACACATGAAAATTCAAGATGAGACTTGGGTGGGGACACAACCAAACTGTATCATTCTCTCCCTGACCACTCCCAAGTTTCATGTCCTCACATTTCAAAACAAATTATGCCTTCCCAACAGTCCACCAATGTCTTAACTCATTTCATCATTAATTGAAAACTCCATAGGTCCAATGTCTCATCTGAGACAAGGCAAGTAACTTCCACCTATGTACCTGTAAAATCAAAAGCAAGTTAGTTACTTCCTAGATACAAGACATTGGGTAAATACAGCCATTCCAAATGACAGACATTGGCCAAAACAAGTGGGCTACAGGCCCCATGCAAGTCCAGACTCCAGTGGGGCAGTCAAATCTTTAAGCTCCAAAATGATCTCCTTTGACTCCATGTCTCATATCCAGGTCACACTGATGCAAGAGGTGGGTTTCCATGGTCTTGGGCAACTCTGTCCCTGTGGCTTTGCAGGTCACAGTCTCCCTCTTGGCTGCTTTCATGAGCTGGCATTGACTGTGTGGTTTTTCCTGGCACATGGTGCAAGCTGGCAGTGAACTCACCATTCTGGGGTCTGGAGGACAGTGACCCTCTACTCACAGCTACACTAGTGGTGCCCCAGTAGGGACTCTACATGGGGGCTCCTAACCCACATTTCCCTTCAGCACTGCCTTAGCAGAGGTTCTCCACGAGAGCCCTGCCCATGCAGCTAACTTCTACCTGGACAGAGGATAATTCCATACATCCTCTGAAATCTAGGTAGGGGTTCTTAAACCTCAATTCTTGACTTATGTGCACTCACAGGCTCAACACCACATGGAAGCTGCCAAGTCTTGAGGCTTACATCCTCTGAAACCATGGCCCAGGCTATGATGTTGTTCCCTTTCAGCCACCACTGGAGAGTCTGAGATGCAGTGCACCAAGTCTCTATGCTGCACACAGCTTGAAGAACCTCTGCTTGGCCTGTGAAACCACTTTTTCCTTCTAGGCCTCCAGGCCTTTAATGGGAGGGGCTGCTGTGAAGACCTCTAACCTGCCCTGGAGACATTTTCCCCATTGTCTTGGGGATTAACATTGGCTCCTCATTAATGATGCAAATGTCTGCAGTTAGCTTGAATTTCTCCTGACAAAATGGGATTCTCTTTTCTATGGCATTGTCAGGCTGCAAATTTTCTGAACTTTTATGTTCTGCTTTCCTTATAAAACTGAATGCCTTCAACAGCACTCAAGTGACATCCTGAATGCTTTGCGGCTGGAAATTTTTTCCATCAGATACTCTGAATCATCTTTCTCAAGTTCAAAGTTCCACAGATCTCTAGGGCAAGGGCAAAATGCCACCAGTCTCTTTGCTAAAACATAACAAGCGTTACCTTTGCCTCAGTTCCCAACAAGTTCCTCATTTCCGTTTGAGACCACCACAGCCTGGACTTTATTGCCCGTATCACTATCAATATTTTGAGTAAAGACATTCAACAAGTTTCTAGGAAGTTCCAAACATTTGCATATTTTCCTGTCTTCTTCTGAGCCCTCCAAACTGTTTCAACCCCTGCCTGTTACCCAGTTCCAAAGTCACTACTACATTTTCGGGTATCCATTCAGCAGTGCCCCACTCTACTGGTACCAATTTACTGTATTCATCTTCAAACCACTGATAAAGACATACCTGAGAATGGGCAATTTACAAAAGAAAGGTTTATTGGAATTAAGTTTCCACATGGCTGGAGAGGCCTCACAATCATGGTGGAAGATGAAATACATGTCTCACATATTGGCAGATAAGAGAATAGGGCTTGTGCAAGGAAACTCCCTCTTATAATGCTATCAAATCTCATGAGACTTATTCGAAATCACGAGAGTAGCACAAAAAAGACCTGTCCCCTGTTTCAATTACCTTTCACTGGGTCTGTGCCACAACATATGGGAATTCAAGATGAGATTTGGTTGGGGACACAGCAAAACCATACCAACCAGCTAGTAAGTAAGTCAGCCATGTTGTAAGGAAGCCAAGCCACATGAAGAAGAATCCAATCCCAGGTACCAGTAATGGGAGTGAAGAAGCCTTCAGAGTCATTCTTATCCTTTTGGCTCCCAGCTGAGGTCACACTATAAAGCAGAGTTAAGCACCACTGCTGTACTCTGTCCATATTCCTTTCCCCAGAATTAGTGTGCACAACAAATTTAGGTGTTTTGAGCTGCTACATTGTAATTGTTTCAAGGCTATAGTACCTTTAAAAAATGCCATATGCCTAAAGAGTACTCTGAGAATTTTTTCTAAAATATACTGTAGGCTGGATGAGAGAAAGGGAAATCAACCTAAGGATTCACTTGAAGTCTGTTCTAGAATAAATGAAAGGAACTCCAAAAAGAACCATCTTGATCCTTACTTCATTAGAGTAGCAGACAGAAGTTGTAAATGAAGAAGAGCTGTAGGACAATGTGCATGGGATACTTGTTCTTGAGTTTGAGAGAAACAAATTTTAATCTTACTACCTATTCCTGAATATATATTTAGGGTTGTCACAAAGGAAAATACTATTCTCAACTTATTTAGTGTTGGTCTGCACTTTCAGTAACATACCGTATCCCTATGTAAGCCTGTAATATGTTCATTTGAAAAAGGGGCAAGTGTCCCAACTTGCTACACACTTCTAAACATCTAAGAAGTTGATATATGAGCATATTGCTAAGGTGCTATCCTGCATCTGCCAAGAGTATATCTTGTGCTGCCCTCTCAAAAAGGAACGGCCCCAAGAAGAGCACTGAGTAGAGCAATGACATGGTTTATGACATTTTTAAAACATCATCTTGGATGTTCAGTGTAGAATAGATTGGCAAAGAGAAAGAGTGGAATTGTAGAGATGTCTTTCAATAGTTAGGTGAGTGATGACAGTGCCTTAGACAAGGGAGATCATAGGAGACAGAATTTCAATTTATCTTGAAAGTAAACTGTAAGAATTGTTGGTGATTTGGGGCTGTGGTGGAGATAGAGGTTATTCTTTATTATTTTTTATTTATTATATTGTTTATCAGGGTGTACTTTTTTGCATTTGATTTTTGAATATGTGTGTGTGTGTGTGTGTGTGTGTATGTGTGTGTGTTTCTGTGTGACTTTACTTTTCTGACCATTAAGAAATGTTCAGAAACTTTTCTGACCAATAATCATCTTTATGATGCCTTTAACTTAATTATGACTTATATATTCTCTCAAGGAAATTAACCCTTTCATTTTAATATGTCTTGAAAGTGCTTTTCCGTCTTGTCACTCTCCTTTTACTTTTGTTTATAGTTTGACTGGATTGCCATTATAGAATTTTTCATTTTAATTTGCAATTATCTGGCTTAACAAAATGTACCACTCTAAGAATGTTTTATGCCTCTAATCTAAATCTAAGGCCAGCTGCTGGAATTCATGCCAGTAATGCCAGCACTTTGGGAGGCCAAAAGGGGAAAATCACTTGAGCCCATGTATTAATCCATTCTCACACTGTTATAAAGAAATATCTAAGACTGGGTAATTTATATATTTAAAAAGAGGTTTAATTGATTTGTAGTACTGCATGGCTGGTGAAGACTCAGAAAACTTAAAATCATGCAGAAGGCACCTACCTCTTCACAAGGTAGCAGGAGAGTGAGTGCTGAGTGAAGGGGGAAGCCCCTTATAAAACCATCAGATCTTGTGAGAACTCACTATCACAAGAACGGCATGGGGAACTACTCCAATGATCTAATCACCTCCCATGAGATGCCTCCCCTAATATGTGGGGATTACAATTTGGATTACAATTTAAGATGAGATTTTGGCAGGAACACAGTCAAACCATGTCAGTCTAGGAGTTTGAGACCAGCCTGGGCAGCACAGTAAGACTTCCATCTGTAGAAGAAAATTTAAAAGTAGACAGGTGTGGTGTTACGTACCTGTAGTCTCCACTTGAGAGGCTAAGGTGGAATGATCACTTGAGCCCAGGAGGTCAAGTCTGCAGTGAACCTTGATCCACCACTGCATTCTAGCCTCAGCAACAGAACCAGACTGTCTCAAAAATAAATAAATAACTAAAGCTAAAGAAACAAATGCCTTTGTGGACTTGTTGAAAAATTATGTCCTCTCCTCTCCCTAAATTTTAAGATATTTTAAGCATATAAACAGAAAATTATATCTTTGGGGAATAATTTATAACTCAGATGATAAGCTTTACTCAAAACAAATTTGATTTCTGATTTCTCACTAAATGTTTTTACTATGAAGAGATCAAATTGCTCAGAAACTTATGCTACATATATATTTGATTATGCTTTTTTCCCCAGAATGTCAAGTCTCTGTGATTAAACTTAATAAGCAGTGTCAGATTCCCTAGTCAATTAATTTATTCCCTGCATCTCTAAATAAATATAGGAAATTCAAGAAATCCAGTTATTCCTTTTACATTTTACTTTGGTTTCAAAAATATGAACAAGAGACAACTTATGTCTTCAGGAGAGCTGTTATTAATTCCAAATACTGAACCAAGAGATTTCTATCCATATGGAGGGGC
The DNA here is from genome assembly GCA_004027715.1 of Plecturocebus donacophilus. Classification (NCBI taxonomy): domain Eukaryota; kingdom Metazoa; phylum Chordata; class Mammalia; order Primates; family Pitheciidae; genus Plecturocebus; species Plecturocebus donacophilus. Next base: position 7,864 of record PVKP010006246.1, read on the forward strand.
AAAACAATTTCTCACATTTGGTTGCATGTGTTTGAGTGATTTTTTACCTTCCTAGAGCAAGTTCTGACTCAGTGACTGGTTCATAGCATTGTAAGTGTTTATATCCTGACTGAATAAGTGAATGTTCTGCTAGTGAAATGACAGTTATATAAATATTTGATTATATAAAATGACACTTATTATTTTTAAATTTCATTTGGTTGTTCAAAACATGTGATCAAGTAAGAAATCAAAGGAACCACAGGTATATATCTCATGGAATAAGGACAAGACAAAGAAATTAGATAAAGTATAGTCATATTTGAAAGATGGCAACAGGAGACTACTTGATGGAAGAAGGAGATATGGGGCAAGGGTTTTAAAACTAGCTGTTGAGTACCATGCTTGGTACCTGGGTGAAGGGATCATTTGTACCCCAAACCTCAGCATCACACAATAACACCCAGATAACACGCCTGCCCATATTGCCCCTGCATCTAAAATAAAAGTTGAAAAATAAAAAGAATATAGTCACCTTATCTTTATAGCTGAAACTAATAATCATATATACATATTCAAACTTTTTTTAGAAAAGGAAAAATTATAAAAGAAATAATTATCTTTGGAAAGAGGAAAAAGGGATCCAAGTACAAAAAAGAACTTTTTAAAATTTGTGACTTATGTATCCTTTAAAATTTGTTACCCTATGTATATTATTTTTTTAAAATGGAGAATAATTTAATACTAAAATGACATGTTTGATTTGCACATTTGTTTGAGTTCATGTCTAAGAAGGAATGGCAGTACTCAAATACTTTTGTGGCAAGTTCATTTTCAGTGCAGCATTATATAAAGTAATTTAAAAGGGATCAATTTTTTTTCTGCAAAAATTCCTGCTTGACTCAATTACCTCACCTCTGAAAATATGAGTGGAATCACACCAGTTTGTTTCCTCAGACTTTCAGCCATTTGTGGTTCTGATCTTGGGCAGATTTGTTTCAAGGCAATGAACCATCACAGAGCCAGGCTTGCCTCCCTGGACAGGGGAGTCCTCATAGTGTTTGTGTAGACACACACAGAGCAACTGTAGCATAATCAAGATAATCTTAATAATGTTAGTTTAAAAAGCAAGAGATACTGTCTTTGCAATACAACAGTTTATTAAGGTAGCAAGAAGAGAAAATAGCAGTATTTCATATTTTGATAATGCAATCAAAATTAAAGAAATAAAAGGAGACTCTGGGATTTTCAATTGGTGAAAAAACACTTAAGTGTCTCTTTATCCCATGAATGCACTAAAATAGGTAAATAAAAATGCCAACTTGGCTAATCCTTTCATTGAGCTTTTATTTCTTGTTTTACTTCACAAATAACAAAACTTAATCTATTTCTTCAAAATAACTGAGATAAGCAATTTGTTTTATCATATTCTAACCAAAAGTAGGAGTTAGAGGAATTGTCATTCACAACTTTGAAAACCTTTCTCAGCTTACATCTGATCTTACAACTCATCTTTGGGTGTAAGGAAGGAGCAAGTGTGTACCATTTTTCTGATAGACAGGACAGAGGTTTGTGTCTTTTTTGTAGTAGCAAAATATTTACATTCAATTTAGACAATGATAAATTAAGCTAAAGAAAAATATCTATAATTCATATTTCTCTTTAATATCTTTTCTCCTATCATAGATGTATGTAAGTTTATATTATTACATAATGGATATACATATACAAATGCTTCTTTTTTTAACCCAAAATTGTTTTCTTTATTGTTGCATAGTGCCAATAAGTGCTAGTTAAAGGTTATATAATATATTATTATATTGATTGGAGCAATTTACCTAACATAAGCACATATGGAGCAATAGTTATGTTTGTTTCAATTTTAAATAGACAATGCTAAAAATGAACATCTTCAATTTGGGAGGATTTTTTTCTGCTCAGGATTTGTTTTCACAAGAAAAACTATTAGCTTAAAAGATAAAAGCATATTCATGGTTATTGATAATTTTTTTGAAATTGATGTGTGTATTAGTTTGTTTTCACACTGCTATAAAGAACTGCCAGAGGCTGGGTAATTTATAAAGAGGTTTAATTGACTCACAGTTCTGCATGGTTAGGGAAGCCTTGGAAAACTTATAATCATGGTGGAAGGGGAAGCAGACACCTTCTTTACAAGGTGGCAGGAGAGCCAGTGAGAGCACAGGAAAAACTACCATTTATAAAACCATCAGATTTTCTGACAGCTCACTCACTATCACAAGAACATAGTGGGGAAAACAGCCCCTATAATCTAATCACTCCCTCCCCTCCACACATGGGAATTACAGGTCCCTCCCTGGACACATGAGGATTACAATTTCAGCTGAGATTTGGGTGGGGATACAGAGTCAAACCATATCAATGTACCAAGTGTTATGCTAATCAATATATCCCACTGGAAATATTCCCCACACACATATTAGCATTCATAATTTTTTAGTACTTCTTAAATGGACTACTATTTCCTTTTTGTTTTAACTTGTGTTTGTTTTACTACAAAAAATTACATTTTCCCATTTTCAAAACTTCTGATGATTGCAATTCCCACCTGAAAATTGCTTCTTATGCCCATTTCTAGTATACTTACTAGAATATTAATATATTTTTATTAATATTTACATGCTTTTTTCATAAAATGTATTTATAAGTGGATTCTCAGAATTATCTTAAATATTTTTTGGTTTGCTTTTCTATATAATTATATTTATGTTATAAAGAAATTAGTTTTCATTTTATGCAATTTGGTCATAATGTTTTTCCTCATGCCTCCAAGCCTGTAACTTCTATAGTCTTTTGTATTTTTGTATACTTTTAAATGTTTATTTTTACTTTTATGTCTATCTGGACTTTAATGTTGTTTATGATATGAAATATACATGTATAAACTTTTAGGAATTCAGTGAAAAACCTGTACGTAATCTCAAACCAAAAAACTGGCATAGCTAAGAAGAAAAGTCTTCAATCCTTTCATTAAAAAATAAGTTGCAGCAATTTATGCTGATCTATTTAATCACAGAGCTGATCACATTTCAGGGCTGTCACTAAAGCAGACTTCTAGGTGTAGGATACTGAGGAGGCTGCCGCAGAGGCTTTGAATTAACAGACAGCAGCAGAGTTTGAATGGAGTTAGGAATTTTCTTCTGAAAGAAAAAATAGAGAGTGTGTGCACTGTGAAATCAATATACATTGGTGATTCCCAGAGTGTGGGTCCTGGACTAGCAGCACAAACATCACCTGAAAGCTGTCAGAAATGCACATTCTTGAGCTCCACCCATACCTACTGAATCAGAAACTCTGGGAATGAAGTTCAGGAATCTGTGTTTTAATAAGCTCTTCAGGTGATTCTAATGTACACTCAAGTTTGAGAACCTGAGAACAGCTGGTATACAAAGCAAGACCCCTGTATTTGACCGAATAGAAAAATATTTTTTTGTCATTTTCAGATTTTATTTTATTTTTATTTATTTATTTATTGAGATGCAGTTTCACTCTTGTTGCCCAGGCTGAAGTACAATAAATGGCATTATCTTGGCTCACTACAACCTCTGACTCTCAGGTTCAAGTGATTCTCCTGCCTCAGGCTCCCAAGTAGCTTGGATTACAGGCACCCACCACCATGCCTGGCTGATTTTTCTATTTTTAGTAGATACGGGGTTTCACCATGTTGGCCATGCTGGTCTCAGACTTCTGACCTCTGGTGATCTGTCCACCTCAGTCTACCAAAGTGCTGGGATTACAGGCATGAACCACCATGCCTGGACACATATAAAATAGATTTTATATGTTTAAAGATATTTTACTATTAATTTCTAGTCTGAATATTAATTTTTAAAGAAGTCAATTTATTTTACCAAACTATGGTATTTTAGAAGATATTTAACTTAATGAAGATTCTGGGTTTTGATAATTGCTCTTTTAAAAAATAAAGGTAAAACTCTAAGATCTTTGCAATTTATAGATTAATAAAGGTTTTGAATCATCTCTAATATGAAAGCACTTATAGTATAGACAACCAAAGAGAGCACAGTTAAAATGGATTATTTTGTTAGAAAATAGGCATATGCATGCATTTGCGAATATGCAAGGAGGAAGAGAAATGAAACAATACCTCTATGTGTTTTAAATTTTAGCACATAGTGGCTTAAATCCATAAAGGCTCAGAAATGATTATGGTATATGCAATTTAGCTCCTGATATCCTTATAAATCAGAGGCTTTTTAAGAAAGTTCTTCAGATTTCATCAGAGTTTTGAGAATATCAACAAAATGTGTGTGTGTGTGCATAAGTGTATGTTTTTAAAATTCTATGCTAGTTCTTAACATTTGCATCAGTTTTCTGCAGATATTACTAAGCTTCCTACTAAGTTTTAGTGAGGATTAAATGAGCTAACATATGTAAATTTAATTAAGGAGGTAGGTCCCACACAGAAGAGACATTGCATAAATGTTACTTATCATTGTTGGTATTATTATTATTGCAACAGTTATTTAGAGAGACAAGCACCATTAAAGCATATTTCAAATGTAAATTTAAAGAATAAATGTTACAAAACTGTACAGAAAGAGAACATGACAACTGAAATTGTATGGTTACTGCAATTGCACAATATATTTATATTAGACTTTCTTGGATCTAGTTGTCAAGGTCTTAATTGCCTTATAAAAAGCATATTATACGATAAAATATAACATAATAGTATAACATAATAGTAGATATATAACAAAAATTCAAGGATCAAGCCATATTTTTACCTCATCTCAATCTCATTCACTTAATGCAAAATAATGGAAATAGTTTATTATTTGAGTTCTTTCCTGAAGAACATCAGGGTAAATAAAAGCTATCCATATGAGTTTTTACAAAAGAATACAATCGTTTCTCAAACAAACACTTTCCTACCTAGTAATCTATGAGAAAGATAAATGGTTGCTGTGGAAAACCAAAACAATCTAAATTTTAAATGTTTCTTACCATCTTCTAAGGTATCTTTGGGCACAGTTTAAAATGTATAGTTTGCCCTTCTATTGTCAATGTTTTAGGTAAGCTTCTGAAAAGTGTAGAATAATTTCAAATAATATACACAGTACTTTGCAAGAAACAGTTTGATCATATGTACTAATTTTATGATAAATTATCTTTGGAACTAAAAAGGTTTACAAATGAATTTTGAAACTTGGGTCCCATCGTTTAATGCATCACTTTATCTTCAGTTTTCTTAATTATTTTGAATGACACATAGTAAGTGGGTGACCCAGTTTCTGAGATGTCATAGATATATGTGCAATAATTAGTTTTATATTCTCTCTTTTTCATCTTTGGATCTTTCCTCCTTCTGACTCCCATCAGTGAAATCTTACAACCTTGAAACAAATCCCAGTTTGTAGCTGCAAAATATTGCGTGTTTGTGTATGTGTGTATGTTAAAGAAATGTTAAAAAATTATTAAGAATGCCATCTCCTTCATATAAATAAATATTATTCTTATTACTATAAGGGATATCAGTAATTCTTTATTGAACCAAGCTTGTATTAATCTCACTTAATTCTCATAGTCACTTAACATAGGGACTACTATTATTCCAGTTTGGATAAGAAGATGAGACAAGCTGCTAAGTTTCATCAGTTAGTAAAAGGCAAAACAATATAGAATGCAGTACGTCTTATTGATTTCCCTCAAAAAAACAAATTAAAACACAAAATAACACAAAATAGTACAAACGATAGTACAGTAAACTAAAACAGATAAGCAGAAAAATGTCAAGGTAATCTCTCCATAAATGAAGAATAAAGAATGAACATATCAAAATAATCAAGAAAAGCATTAAAGACCTATCTAAGTAACCAACTTATGCACAGAAGAAATATCATAGGGAGAAAAGAAAGAAGAAATAAAACACTAAAATAAATAACTTTAAAAATCTTTAAAATTTAGAATTTTTTTTTTCCACAGAATCTCCCTCTGTTGCCCAGGCTGGAGTGCAATGGCAGAATCACAGCTCACTGTAGCCTCGACCCCCTGGGCTCAAGTGGTCCTCCCACCCAACCTTCCAAGTAGGTGGAACCACAGGTGCATGCCGTCATGCCCAGCTAATATTTTTTATTTTTACTTTAGTAAATACACGTTATCTCTGTTTCCCTGGCTGATCTCAAACCCCTGGACTCAAACGATCCTCCTGACTTGGCTGGAATTATAGGCGTGAGCCAATACACCTGGCATTTAATTTTCAAGGAAAAAAAATCTCATGGAAAATCCTGTTTAATTAGTGAAAGGAAGCCCACTGATATTCAGAAATTGAAGATAACATCTTTTTATTAATTATTACAAGAGAAAATTGCAAAAAAATAGAAAAACATTTGGATTGATTTTATCCTTTCCAAATACATCACTGGAACATGATCACTACAAACATTTTAGCGTGTCTTTCTAAAACTTATTTCTACTTTTAGACATGTGCAAAGATTTTTAGAATTGTAGTCATACCACTTTATAATCTGCTTTTAAAATTTAAAATATAAGCATATCTCTATGTCAGTAATTACCAATATACAACTAATGGTAAAGTTTAAGTAGTGTTCTATTGTATATGAATCATACTCTATTTAGCCAATCTTCTATTGAATGACAGCATTTCAATTTTAAGATTTTAACTGTGGTAAAATACACATTACAGAATTTACCATTTTAACCACTTTTTAGTTTATAATTCAATGATGTTATGTATATTTAAATTGCTGTACAACCCATTTTCAGAGCTTTATTATCTTGCAAATTGAAACTCTATACCTATTAAACAACCATCTTTTAACCATCCCTCTCAACACCTGGAAGCTACCATTCTGCTTTGTTTCTATGAATTTGACTATTCTAGGTGTCTTATTTAAGCAAAATGATACAGTATTTGTCTTTTGGTGACTGGCTTATTTCACTTAGTGTATTATCCTCAAGTTTCATCAGTTTCATGGCATGAGTCAGAATGTATTTCTTTTTAATGCTGAATTAGATTGTACATATTACCATCATATTTTTTTTATTCATTCATCAATTGAGGGATATTTGGGTTGCTTCTATCTTTTGACTGTTGCTAATAATGCTGTTACACACTTTGGTGTACAAATATCTTTTTGAGATTCCCATTTCAATTCTTTTGGATACATACCCAGAAAATGATATTGCTAGATGATATGGGAATTCTATATTTAATGTTCTGGGGAAGTGCCATGCTGTTTTCCATAATGACTATATCATTTTACATTCCCAATAACAGTGAACAAATGCCCCAATTTTCCACATTCTTTCTTGCTAACACTTATTTTCTGCTTTTGTTTTTGAAAGTAGTATCCTAACAGGTATGAGGTAATATTTCAGTGATTTTTGTTCAAAAAACGAATTGTATTTTAGGTTCAGCGGTACAAGTGCATATTTGTTATATAGGTAAACTCCTATCATGGGGATTTGTTGTACAGATTCTTCCATCACCCTAGTACTAAGCCTAGTATCCTATAGTTACTTTTTTCTGCTCCTCTCTGTCCTATCCTCTACCCTTGCCTAGGCTCCAGTGTGTGTCATTTCCCACTGTGTCCAAATGTTCTCATTATTTTGTTCCCACTTTTATTTTTTATTTTTAGAGACAGAGTCTTGTTCTTGTCACTCAGGCTAGAGAGCAGTGGCATGAAGTCTGCTCACTGTAACTTCCACTTCCCTGGTTCAAGCAATTCTCCTGCCTCAGCCACTATGTCCGTCTAATTTTTTTATTTCTTGGTGGAGATGGAGTTTCATCATGTTGCCCAGGCTGATCTCAAACTCTTGACCTCAAGTGAGCCACCTGCCTTGGCCTCCTAGAGTGCTGGGATTCTGTTCCTGGATTAGTTTGCTAAGAATAATGGCCTCCAGTTTCATCCATGTCCCTGCAAAGGACATGACCTTGTTCTTTCTTATGGCTGCATAGTATTCCATGATGTATATGTACCACATTTTCTTTAACAGTCTATAATCAGTGGATATTTAGTTTGATTTCTTGTCTTCGCTATTGTGAATAATGCTGTAGTCCAATGGTAGTTCTGTTTTTAGCTCTTTGAAGAATCACCACACTGCTTTCCACAATGGTTGAACTAATTTATACTTCCATAAACAGTTTATCAGTCTTCCCATTCCTCTGCAACCTCACCAGCATCTGTTATTTTTTGACTTTTTAAGAATAGTAATTCTAAGTGACATCAGATGGTATCTCATTTTGATTTTGATTGATAAATGATCAACTTATCTCTAATAGTCAATGATACTGAGATTTTTTTTCTATATGCTTGTTGGGCACATGCATATCTTCTTTTGAAAAATTTCAGTTCATGTTCTTTGCCCAATTTTTAATGGGGATTTTTTTTTCTGGTAAATTTGTTTAAGTGTCTTATACATGCTGAATATTAGAACTTTGTCAGATGCATAGTTTGCAAATATTTTCTCTTATTCTGTAGGTTGTGTCTTTACTCTGTTGTTACTTTCTTTGAGTTTACAGGAGCTCTTTAGTTTAAATAGATCCTATTTGTCAATTTTTACATTTATTACAATTGCTTTTGGCATCTTTGTCATAAAATCTCTGCCAGTTCCTATGTTCAGAATGGTATTGCCTAAGTTATCTTCCAGGGTTTTGGGTTTTACATTTAAATTTTTTATCCATCTTGAGCTGATTTTTGTATATGGTATAAGGAAGGGGTTCAGTTTAAATCTTCCGCCAGTTATCCTAGGAGCACTTATTGAATAAGTAATTCTTTCCCCATTGCTTGTTTTTGTCAGTTTGTTGAAGATCATATGGTTGTATGTATGCAGCCTTATTTCTGGGCTTTCCAGAAATATTCCATTGGTCTATGTATCTGTTTTTGTGCCAGTACTGTGTTGCTTTGGTTACTGTAGCTCTGTAGCATAGTTTGATGTCTTGTTCTTTTTGCTTATGATTGCCTTGGCTATTCAGGCTTTTTGTGGTTATTATTCCACATGAATTTTAAAATAGTTTTTATAGTTCTGTTAAGAATGACACTGCTAGTTTAATAGGAACAGCATTGAATCTGTAAATTGCTTTGGTCACTATGGCATTTTAATGATATTGGTTCCACCTCTTCATGAGCGTGGAATGCTTTTCCATTTGTTTGTATTATCTCTAAATTTTTTGAGCAGTGTTTTGTCATTCACATTGTAGTGATCTTTCATCTCCTGGTTAGCTGCATTCCTGGGTATTTTACTCCTTTTGTGGCAGTTGTGAATGGGATTGCATTCCTGATTTCACTCTCAGTTTGGCTGTTGTTGGTGTATAGAAATGCTAGTGACTTTTGTACATTGATTTTCTATTCTGAAATTTTGTGGAAGTTGTTTATCAGTTTAACAAGGTTTTGGGTCAAGACTATGGGGTTTTCTAGATATACAACCCTGTCATCTCTTAACAGGTGATAGTTTGATTTCCTGTCTTTCTATTGGGTTGTCCTTTATTTCTTTCTCTCATTGTAGTTTTGATTTATATTTCTGTAATGATTAATGATGTCGAGCATCTTTTAATGTGCTTGTTGACCATTTGTATATCATCTTTGGTGAGACGTATATTCAAATCCTATGCCCATTTTTAACATTGAATTATTTGTGCTGCTATTAAGTTTTAAGAGTTTCTTATATTTTTAAATATTAACCTATTATCCAATTTATAATTTTTAAATATTTTTTCCAATATATGTGTTGCTTATCACTGTGTTGATTGTGCACTTTGATGTTGGGAAGCTCTAAATTTGTATATAGTCAAACATATTTACTTTACTTTTTTGCCTGTGTTTTTGATATCATATTCAATAAATCTTCTGAAATCCAATATTGTAAAGCTTTTGCCCTATGTTTTCTTCTAAGATTTTTATAGTTTTCAATATCACACTTAGTTCTTTGATTCATTTTGAACTATTTTTTGTATATGGCATAAGGTAAGGGTTTAACTTCATACTTTTGTATACAGATATTCATTGTCCTAACATCATTTTTTGAAAAAACTGTCCTTTTCCCATGGATTGATCTTGGAATCCCTTATGGAAAATCATTTGACTATAAATGCAAGTGTTTATTTCTGGATTCCCTGTTTTATTTCATTGGTCTATATGTCTATATGGCATGATTTCTCTAAGTAGGTCTATATGCCATAATTTTCCAACAATTATGAATTTAATTTCAAGAGCTATAGAGTCTATGTAACTTTGTTGCACTTGGTCAGTTTATTGAATAAATACCTAGACATATAATTACTGGATTAAAAAAATGCATGCTTTTACTATTTTTTTGCAGATACCTCCCAATAATCAGATTATTGGAATGTAAAAAATTACTTTTAAAAGCTTATTATCAGTGAATATAAACTATTAAACTTGTAAATATTTTCCAACTGACTCTGTTCTTTGCCTTTGGTCTATTAGTTCACATATAACTATAGATATTATATATTTATTTTATTAAACTGTAAGGTTTACATACATTAATTAGGTATTTAGGTTTACATACATCAGGTATTTACATAAAATATATACATTAAGTTTACATACACTAGATATTAGGTTTACATACATTTCATACATTTGGTATATACATAATAGGTATACCTATTAGGTATAGGCAGTATGTGGTTGAAATATTCTCTTAAGAAATACCAATGAGCATTAATGATAGAAAAATATCACATAAACATCCATTCCAAAAACACAGGTAATCTACAAAGGGTGAAAAAAAGTATCTGGTTGCATTCACTTTTTTTTCTTCTTTTTATAACTCAACTTTTATTTTATATTCAGGGGATACATGTGTGGGTTTGTATATATGCATATTGTGTAATACTGAGATTTGGGGTACAAATGATCCCATTACCCTGGCAGTCAGCATAGTGATCAATAAATAATTTTTCAGCCTCTGTCTTCCTCCCAGTCTCTCCACTCTAGTGGTCCCTTCAAGTTTCATCAATTTCTATTGTTTGTTTTTTCTGTATTTCCTATTGTTTCCATCTTTATGTCCATGTGTACCCAATGTTTAACTTCCACTTAAAAGTGGGAACATATGACATTTAGTTTACTGTTCCTGAAATTTGCCTAGGATAATGGCCTCCATCTGCTTCTATGTTGCTGCAAAGTGCATGATTTTATTCTTTTTTTATGACTACCTAATATCCCATGGAGATATGTACCATGTTTACTTTATATTTACCATGTTTCAGTCCACCATTAATGAGCATCTATGTTGATTCTCTGTCTTTGCTATTGTATATAATGCTGTGATGAATATATGAGTGCATGTGTCCTTTTAGTAGAATGATTTATTTTTCTTTGTATCTATACCCAGTAATGGGATTGCTGAGTCAAATGGTAGTTCTGCTTTAAGTTATTTGATAAATCTTCAAACTGCTCTCCACAGTGGCTAAACTAATTAACAAGTCCACCAAGAGTGTATAAGTAACCCTTTTCTCCATAGGCTTGCCAATGTCTATCATGTTTTAACTTTTTAATAACAGCCATTCTAACTTTTGTGACATGGTATCTCATTGTGGTTTTGACTTGCATCTCTCTGATTATTAGTGATGTTAATCTTTTTGTTATGTTTTGTAGCCATTTGTATGACTTCTTTTGAGAAGTGTCAGTTCATGTATTTTGCTCACTTTTCAATGAGGTTATTTATACTTTGCTTGTTGAGGTGTTTAGGTGCTTCATAGATTCTGGATATTATATCTTTGCTAAATGCATAGTTTTTAATTATTTTTCCCACTCTGTGGACTGTTTACTCTGTTAGTTTCTTTGGCTGTGCAGAGTTCTTTAATTAGATTCCACTTAGCAATTTTTGTTTTCGTTGAAATTGCTTTTGAGGATTTAGTTATAAACTCTTTCCTAAGCCCAACATCCAAAATAATATTTCCAAAGTTTTCTTCTAGAATGCTTATACTTTGGGGTCTGATATTTAAATCTTTAATTTATCTTGAATTAATTTTTATATACGGTAAAGGTAGGCTTCCAGTTTTGTTCTTCTACATATAGCTAGCCAACTATCCCAGCACATTTATTGAATAGGGAGTCCTTTTCCCACTGGTTATTTTTGTTGACTTTCTCAAAGATCATATGGCTATAGGTGTACAGCTTTACTTCTTGATTCTCTATTCTGTTCCATTGGTCTATGTGTCCATTTTCGTGCCATTATCATACTGTTTTGGTTATTATAACCTTATAGTGTAGTTTGAAGCTGGATAAGATGATGCTTTCAGCTTTGTTCATTTCATTTAAGATTTTTTGTGGTTATTTGGGTTCTTTTTTGGTTTTCTATGCATTTTAGAATAGTTTTGATTTAGAATTCTGTGCAAAAATTATATTGATAGTTTGAGAGCAATAGCATTGAATCTGTAGATTGTTTTGGAAATACAGTCTTTTAAACAATATTGATTCTTCCGGTCCATGAGCATGGGATTTTTTTCATTTTTGTTTGTGCCATCTGTCATTTGTTTCAGCAGTATTTTGTAATTCTCCCTGTAGAGATATTTTACTCTTTGGTAAGATGTATTCCTGTGTATTTTAGTTTTTTTTTTTCAGCTATCGTATATGGGATTGTATTCTTGATTTGGCTCTCTGCTTCAACATTATTGGTGTGAAGACATACTCCCAATTCTTGTATACTGATTTTGTATCCTGAAACTTTACTGAAGCCATTTAATAGTTCCAGTGAAATTTCTCTTAATATAGAATGGTAGTAAAGAATGGATGCATAATTTGAAGTTAATAGATTGTGATTAAATACATTTAAATGAGCTAAATCATCATTTTTCTACAAATGTCTCACAAAGAGACTTTCTAATATATACTCATTTAGTGCCAGCCACCTCAAGCTTGGAAATATTACATATGAATTTGAAGTTAAATAATAATAAAAAGAATAACACAATGATAAATAAGAATGATCAATAAGCAATGGTGCCTATTAGTAAACTATACTTTCTAATTGCAAATTGAGGTACAGAAAAAATTAAAATATTATTGAGATGAGATGTTTCATGGAAGTATAGTAATCTTAACCCCAAGTAATTTAGATTATCATAATTAGAAATATCTAATAGTATAAAAGTATAGTTTATACAAATTACCTCATACCTCATGTCTTAAGAATGGCAGGTTACAGAAGAAATAATTTCCAAATCATTTTAGCCCAAGCGAAGATTTGAGATGTGTACTTAAAAATAGTGATAAGAATTAAAAATATAAAAGAAGACATTCAAAGTTGTAACAATCAAGACTTGCTTTTCTTCATCTCAAATTGCATAGAATATCATGGAATTGAAGTATGATACTGTGATTTAATAAGACATATTTATTTTGTCTCTGCCCCTGGTTCCTCCTGGCACACAGCTCCTAAAACCCTTGGATTCCCCAAAATGATAATTGTTGTTTGTATGCTAATGAGATGACTGATGGTCAGAAACCACCAGTCAATGATTTCAGGATGGGGCTGTTCATCAGAAAGACCAAAGCATAATTAGAGAATTGAGACTTTTAGCCCCACCCCCAACATCTAGGGAGGGGAGAAGGGCTGAAGGTTGAGTTTACCATCAGTGGCCAATGAGGTAATCAATACAACTTCAGAAATTATGAAGCCTTCATAAAAGCCCAAAAGGACTGGGTCTGGAGAACTTCCATCTTGCTGAATGTGGGGAGATACCTGGATAGTGGTGCATCTGGAGACAGCACGGAAGCTCTGTGTTCCACCTTCCCCATACTTTGCCCTTTCTATCTCTTTATCTGGCATTCATTTGTATTCTTTGTAATATCCTTTATAATAAAATAGCAAATTGAATTTTGTGAATTGCTTTAGTAAATTAATCAAATCTCAGGAACTTGTCATGGGAACTTCCAATTTAAAGTTAGTAGGTGAGAAGTACTGGTTACAACCTACTACTTGTGATTGCCATCTGAAATAGGGCCAGTCTTGTTGGACTGAATTCTCAGTCTGAGGGATCTGAAACTATACCCAGATAGCAACAGAATTGAGTTTAATTATAGTATAACTCATTGGTGTCCACTGGAAATTTCCTTGGTATGTGGAAAAAAATACCCGCACATCTGGGGTCAGAATTATGTGAAATGCTGAGTACGAGTAGAAGGTAGGAAAAACACTTTGGTCTAAGGTAAACTTACAAGTATTATTAGCAATATTATTTTATTGAAACAAAACATAATATTACAAATATTATGATAAATTAATATGTAGTGATTTAAAAACTCACTATCATTTTTGACACCTAAAATATAGAAAAAAAACAAACTTTCAGAGAAATATTAATGTGGTCATAGGTGTGTATGTATATTAAAAGACAAAGTATTAAAAAATATTAAATATATATGTATACAGGCAGTCATGTATTATGTATTAAACTCCAAAGAAATCTCTAATATTTTTCATACAGTTAAAAGCACTGAGTGTTTTTAATCACAATTGAATAAGTATGTGAAATAGTAATTTTCAAAATGTTAAATCTCTTAGGAAAAAATTAAAATTTTATGAATAATGCTTTATCAAGAAAATAAAGCTTTAAATATTTAAGTTTAAACTTTGAAACTGCAAATTAAAAATAAGCAATAATGTATGTCATTTTAAAAATCAAGGATATTTTCCTGTAATCCTAGCATGTTGGGAGCCTGTGGTAGGCAAATGGCTTGAGTCTAGGAGTTGAAATCTGGTGAAACCTCGTCTCTACAAAATATACAAAAAAATTAACCAGGCTTGATGGTATGCCTCTACAGTTGTAGCCACTAAAGAGGCTGAGGTGGTGAGATTGCTGGAGCCTGGAAGTTTCAGGCTACAGTGAACCATAATTTTGCCATTGCACTCCAGCATCGGTGACAGAGTAAAATGTTGCCTTGAAAGAAAAAAAAAAAGGAATTAAAGATATTTTAAGACAACATTGTGAGAAAAGCTAATTCTCTTAAATTGTTATTTTTTTACAAAATGGAAAAAGCCTTCACTGCAAGACTTACAATATGAAAAATAACAATGAGAAATACAACTGTGAAGTCTCTAATAATGATTTATTAAACAAATGACAAATTATTTGTTGTTTAATAAATCTAAGCATCTTTTGGGCCAATACAAATTTTGCTACACTTAATAAATAAAATTATTATAAGATAACATTATAAATTGTAAAAACCTGGTAAACCATAATAACTATGACTGGTAGAAAAAAATAGTATTTATAAATATTTACATTGTCAATAATTTTTATAATTAAAAATATATTCAAATTCATCTAGAGTTTAGAAAATGGAATTTTTCTAAAATCCCTTAAAAGAACCAAGATGAACACAGGTTAAAAATAAACTAACAAAGTGCAAAAAAAGAAATTACAGATAAAAAAATTATTCAAAAATACCCAAAATTGATTTTATAACAGCACAACATTTAAATTAAAGTAGTGAAAATATACTTCAGTATTAGGTACCTAAAAACATAATATACCACATTAATAGTTCATGCACAAAAAAGTCATTTAACCATCCCTATTAAATGGAAACATAATTCGAAAAATTCAATATCAATTTTTGGTCCTCTCTGAGGAGCTTTAAATAGGATGAATTCTCTTTAAACATGATAAAACCTATTTAAATTTACTAACCAATATCAGACAATACAGATGCACAACACCATTTTTTAATGTTAACTTATATTTAACTATTTTTTGTAATTTCTTATTAATAAAATAAAAAAATTGAAGAGTAGTTAGCGTAAAGTGGGAATTTTTCATGAAAATTAATTTAAAACAAAATTATTTAAGTAGATTTTGGTATATTCTGTTAAAGAAAAATGCATAAAAATATCTGTTGACACATAGATAAGTATATATATGTATATACACATATATATAGTAACAATACCATATTCAAAAATACATTTTACTATTTTTGTAAATTATATAGGTAGGTGTGTCTATATATGTTTAATCATAAGATGATTTTAGAATGCTGCTAAAGTCATTAATAGTGTTATCTCGAAAGCAGTGTACTATATAAAATATATATTTTTAACTTTCAAGTTGTACATATTGAGTGTGTATTACTTGAAATGAAAAACTTTGTCCTATAAATGAAGCTGGCATAACTGGCTATCCATATGCAGAAGGCGGAAAATGGCCCCCTAGCTTTCACCATATAAATAAAATTAACTCAAGATGGATTAAAGACTTAAATGTAAGTCTTCAAATATAGGAATCCCAGAAAAAAAGCCTAGAAATATCCTACTCAATATTGACCTTGGCAGATAACTTATGACTAAGTCCTCAAAAGCATTTGCAACAAAAACAAAAATTTATAAGTGGGACCTAATTAAACTAAAGAGCTTCTGCATAGCAAAAGAAAATATCAAGAGTAAACAGACAACCTAGAGAATTAGAGAACTTATTTGCAGACTATGCATCCAAAAAAAAAGTCATTAGACTTTGAGCCCAGAATCTATAAGAAACTTAAGCCACTCAACAAGCAAATAGAAATTATACCCATTAAAAAGTGGACAAAGGACATGAACAGACAATTCTCAAAAGATGTACAAGGGCCAACATATGAAAAAATGTTCAACATCACTAATCATCAAAAAATGCAAATAAAAACCACAAAGAAATATCATGTCACTCCAGTCAGAATGGCTGTCATTAAAACATCCAGAAATAGCAGATGTTGGCAAGGCTGCAGAGAAAAAGGAGCACTCACACACTCTTGGTGAGAATCTAAATTAGTTTAGCCACTATGAAAAGCAGTTTGGAGATTTCTCAAAGAACTGAATTGAACTACCATTTGACCCAGCAATCCCATTACTGAGTATATACCTGAAAGAAAATAAACTGTTCTACCAAAAGAACACATGCACATGTGTTCATCACAGCACTATTCTCAATTGCAAAATCACAAAATCAACCCAGGTGCCCATCAATGGTGCACTGTATAAAAACAATATGGTACATATATGTCATGGAATACTCCCATGGCCATAATAAAAATCATGTCTTTTGCATCAATGTGGATGCAACTATAGGTCATTCCCTTAGCAAATTAACATAGAAGGAGAAAAACAAAAATATTACATATTCTCATAAGTAGGAGGTAAACACTGAGTGCACATGAATATAAAGATGGAAACAATAAACACTGGAGACTACTAGAGTAGGGAGAAAGAGAGGAGGGCAAGGGCTAAAAAACTATGTATTCAGCTGTATACTTACCACTAGCATGATGGGTTCAGCCTCACCCCAAAACACAGCACACAATATACCTTGTAACAAACGTGTACATGTATTCCCTCAATCTAAAATAAAAGTTGTAATTACATTTTATTTAGTGGGAACTTTCCTTCAGCAGCCATGGTTAATAATAAAGGTGCATTACATAGCATTGGATTCTTCCGTTGCTTCTGAATGTAGAATCCTGATAGTTCATGACAGGGTTTACTACTTAACTCATATTTATAGTCCTTTCATAATCTTTGAATTTTGCATCCTTCAGGGTTTTCTTCTTTTTTCTTCACTCTCTGTTTTTGTCATCCTCTTTTCTTTCTCTTTTTTTTCCTTCCTTCTTTCCTACCTTCCTTCCTTTCTCTTGCCTTCCTTCCTTCTTGACTGCCTGCCTTTCTTCCTTCCTTCCTTCCTTCCTTCCCTCCTTCCTCCCTTCCTCCCTTCCTCCTTTCTTTAGTCCCTTCTTTCCTTCCTTCCTTCTCAAACCAGAGTCCTTTCTCCAAGTATTATTGAATAGATTCAGGGAGTTGCTATATGTTCTACCAATATTACAAAAATTAATAAATCTGCTTGGTCATCTCTTGACACTCCACACACACACCTTGCCCCAATTTTTAACAGTGATAGCTGAATCTATGATTTATATTAACAAAAATGTTTTGATGGCTTGTGAAAATTTTATAAAAAGAAGTTACAGTCAGAGCTGGTTATTACATGCATGTCATTCATGTTTTCCTTATTCCATGGAGCCACAAGCTTGTAGTGACTAGGTCACCTCCGAAACTGATTGACCTCTAGCAGCATCAGTTGTCCACTGTACTGTTCTCACCACATACTTCCTAGTGTCCTTTACTTTTCATCTCAGTATCTGCAAGGGACATTGACTTTGTTGGGATGATGATAGCTTTGCATTGGGAAACTTCAGGACAACCTGCAGGAAAATACAACAATCCCTACTAATTTTCTTCTAAACACATATACAATCTGAAATTCATGTGAGGCATTAGCAAAGTGATCCAAGTTGGCCTTTGGCTCTCTGTCTCTACCTGTTTCTCTCCCAGTGTAAAACCAAGATGTCTATATTATGCCTTTTTCTCATCGCTATAAAGAACTACCTGACACTAGATAATTTATAAAGAAAAGAGATTTAATTGGCTCACAGTTCCATACTTTGTACAGGAAGCAAAGCTGGAGAGACCTCAGAAAACTTACAATCATGGTGGAAGGCAAAGAGGAAGGATGCACATCTTACACGGCCAAAGCAGATGAAAGAGAGCATGGAAGAAGGTACAACATGCTTTTAAACAACCAGATCTCATGCAAACTCACTCACTATCACAAGAACAGCAAGCAGGCATTCTGCCCCCATGATCCAGACACCTCCCATCAGGCCTCTCCTCCAACACTGGGGATTGCAATTTGACATGAGATTTAGGTGGAGATACAAATCAAAACCATATCATTTCACCCCAGCCCATCCCAAATATCATTTCTTTCTCACATTTCAAAATGCAAGCATGCCTTCCAAACAGTTCTTTAAAGTCTTAATTCATTCCAGCATTAACTCAAAAGTCCACAGGCCAAAGTCTCATCTGAGACAAGGCTAGTTTCTTCCACCTATGAGCCTGTAAAATAAAATAAAAAAGAAATTAGTTACTTCCAAGATACAGTGGGACATAAAGGCATTGGGTAAGCACACCCATTTGAAAAGGGATATATTAGCCAAAACAAATGGGCTACAGGCCCCATGCGAGTCAAAAACCCAGAATGTCAGTCATTCAATCTTAAGGCTACAAAACAATCTCCTTTGACTCCATGTCTCATATACAGGCCACCCTGATGAAAAGGGTGGGCTTGCAAGACCTTGGGCATCTCTGCCCATTTGTCACTGCATAGTACAGCGTCTTTGGCTGTTTTTACCAGCTGGCTTTGAGTGACTGCAGCTTTTCCAGGTACAGGGTGCAAGCTGTCAGTGTATCAACCATTCCAGGATCTGAAGGATACTGGCAGTGCCCCAGTGAAGAGTCTGTGTTCAGGCTCCAACCTCACATTTTTCCTCTGCACTTCCCTAACAGAGGTTCTCCGTGAGGGCTCCAGTCCTGCAGCAGACTTCTACCTGGACACCCAGGTGTTTCCATACATCCTCTGAAAGGAGGAGGCTCCCAAGCCTCAACCCTTGCCTTCTGTGCACCTGAAGGCTTAACAACACATGGAAGCTGCTGAGGATTATGGCTTACACCCTCTGGAGTACCAGCCTGATATGTATTTGTGGCCCTTTTAGCCATGGCTGGAGCTAGACTGACTGGTATACAGGGAGCAGTGTCTCAAGGTTGCACAGGAGAGCTGGGATCTGGGCCCAGCCCGCAAAACCATTCTTCCCTCGTAGGCTTCCATGCTTGTTATAGGAGAGGATGCCATTAAGGTCTCTGGAGTCTCTTGGAGGCATTGTGCTAATTAACATTCAGCTCCTCCTTACTTATGCAAATTTCTGCAGCCGGCCTGAATTCCTCCCTAGAAATTAGGTTTTTCTTTTTTTAACCGCATGGTCAGGCTGCAAATTTTTCAAAACATTTGTACTCTACTTGCCTTTTAAATATAAATTTCACTTCCAGGTTATTTATTTGTTCATTAATATAAGTATAGGCTGCTAGAAGTAGCCAGGCCACATCTTGAATGTTTTTCGGCTTAGACATTTATTCTACCAGATGCTCTAAATCATTACTCTCAAGTTTAAAGTTCCATGGATCTCTAGAACAGAGGCAAAATTACTCCAACCTCTTTGCTAATGCATAACAAAAGTGACCTTTGCTTCAGTTCCCAATAAGTTCTTCATCTCCATCTGAGACCACATTGGCCTGGACTTTACTGCCCATATCACAATCAGCATTTGGGTCACAACAATTTAAAAAGTCTCTAGGAAGTTCCAAACTTTCCTTCATCTTTTTGTCGTCTTCTGAGTCCTCCAAATTGTTCCACCCTCTTCCCAATACCCAGTTCTAAAGTTGCTTCCACATTTATAGGTATCCTTATAGCAATGCCCCTCTCTTAGTACTAATGTTCTTATTAGTTCATTCTTTCATTGCTATAAATCAGTTACCTGAGACTGGGTAATTTATAAAGAAAATAGGCTTAATTGGCTCATGGTTCCACATCCGTACAGGAAGCATGGCTGGGAAGCCTCAGAAAACTTACAATAATGGCAGAAAGTGAAAGGGAAGCAGGCGTGTCCTAAATGGTTAAAACAGGAGGAAGAGAGAGAAGTGGGAGGTGCTACACACTTTTAACAACCAGATCTTTTGAGAACTCACTCACTATCATGAGAACAGCAAGAGGGAAATCCACTCCATGATCCAATCACCTCCCACTCACTACTCCAACATTGGGGATTACAATTTGACATGGGGTTTGGGAGAGGACACAAATCTAACCTGGACCAGTGTCCTTCCTCCTTTCCTCTGGGCTGTGGATCAGATACCCTGTGGTTAGCTACATGGCCACAGATCTTCCTAAAACAGAGAATAATTTTCAGGAGATATGTAGTCTAAATCTAATATTACTGAAAGAAACATTATATGAATACATTAGAACGAATATACTAGACATAACTTTTACAATGAAAAGCCTAATATACCCTCAACAGGAGCATCAGCTATACATATATGGGAGTTTTCCATTTTTTCAAGAGACAACTGGTTTTTAACTGGCTTTTACCTTTAGATAAAAACCTAAAACAAAACTTTCAAGGACTTAACATCCACTGAGAATGAAAACATTTTAGCAAAAAAATTTTTATATAGTAATCTAGACCACATGACATATTTATTATTATCTCACCTGTTAATTTCAACTTGAAAATCTATAGGGCAGCTTTAGGGTTTAGCTTCTCATGGTGAATGAATGGTGTGATTAAGTCATTTGTCAGTGTCCTCCCATAGAGAATACTCACTGGCATTGTGTAAATATTTTGTCTGTGAAACCCCTTGAATGTCTTCATGTGGTTGTAATATTCTACTGCTTTTCAAAGCAGTTCTATTTATAGAAATCAAAGTCATCACTGAGGAAGAGAAGTGTGAAGCTTGTAAGAGGGTGTGTGATCCATCGCAGACACATTTAGTAAATCTTGCCTTGAATTAAGAACTGACTGACGTATCTTGGCTTACAGAAATGCCAGAAGTTTCAGCTTCTACTCTACAGCATAAACGAGCACATGTTAATTTAGTAATTAAATACAGCATTTTCATATGTTTCCTCCTTAACATCAGGAATAAGGACAGGGACTTTTAAGATTGCTGAATTGTTCTGAGGCTGACACAAATTATGGAGTTTAGATTTATTCACAATTCCCAAGTCTGAATTATTTTTATTGCACTCTAGACACAATTAACTAACTCTAGGATGATCTTTAATATAAATGATAATTTCTACTGTATAAGAAAAGAATGGAGTTTGTACTGGTGAATGTAAGTCTTTTTAATGTCATGTTTATTTAAAGATAATATTTAATTAAAAATTGTATTAATAAAACTATGTTTCTAATTTTTTTGTCACAGTGTTATGTTTTCTGAGTTTCAAGCAATGATTAGATAATTCTAACAATTAATTTAGTGTCCACCATCTTTTAAGTATGTTTTTAAAACACGTTTTTTTCAAAGAGCCAAATAATGTCTCTCTTATTTAAGATATATTTTTTCCTCAATTAACCTTCAGTGTAAAATGCTTGTTAATTGGAAAATGCCACTATTGGTAAAATGATGTATGAAATAACTCATTCTGAAAATGTCAATCATTTTCAGAAACAAAATTATACTAATCTTTAATTCTGAAAATTTTAGAAGATAGACTTTCAGGGCTAGATATTTTAAGATCAAAAGAAACTGTCAAGAACAGTAATGATTTCAAACATTATATTTTTTTTAATTTGGAAACTTAGATGATCTTAATTTGCATTAAGTAAATTATTTCCATCTTGAAGCTGATTCACTTTAAAATATATATACATTATTAATCATTGTCTTAATAATTTTAACACAATAAAACACAGAATTCATTTTTTTCAATTTAGTTTATACTGAATATGTTTTCTATGACTCAAGACCTTTCTAGAAAAATTCTTGTGCTAAGGTTGCCCTGGATTTGTGATATCTGAATTCCCTTAGCCTTCAAGTAATAGTCCTACTGAAAAGGGTGGGGGGTATATTTTAACTCTAGGGGACATTAAGTAATATTTGTAGACATTTTAGGATGTCATAACTTGAGGGGGTTGTATCTGGTATCTAGTGAATGGAGACCAGGGATGTTGCTAAATATGCTGTAATGCACAAAACATCCCTCACAAAAATAATTACCTGGTCTAAAATGCCAGTAGTTCCCAGATTCAAAAATCTTGCATTTATGTTGGTTTACACATGAAAAATATAACTTTGAACCCAGAATTTCCTTTGAAAGCAAATCAAAATGCTTTGACATCATTGGTGAAGGCTGTTTCAAGAAAGAGTGTTTCATTTAAGTGTTGCATTTAGTCAAGTGACTTATTAAGTTAACAAGTCAATCAACCACAAGTCTCAAATCAATAATAAAATAAGCTTCATTAGTTCCAACATTTTCTCCAAGGAACACTTTCCTAAATCATGCGAAGTAGAAATAATGTCATATGTATGCAGGTCTTCGAGGCAAAAATAGAACACTGATTATACATGATCTTGTTATGTGATGAAAATATTGAACATAGTGTTTCTTAATTACTCAAGCACCCTTTCACTCTGAAATTTACCCATGGTTTTGGTTTTTGTTGTTGTTGTTGTTGTTGGGACAGAGACTCGCTCTGTTGCCCACGTTGGAGTGCAGTGGTGCTATTTCAGCTCCCTGAAAGCTCTGCATCCCGGGTTCAAGGGATTTGCCTGCCGCAGCCTCCCGAGTAGCTGGGATTACAGGCACGTGCCACCACACCCGGCTAATTTTTTGTATTTTTAGTAGAGATGGATTTTCAACGTGTTAACCATGATGGTCTCTACCTTCTGACCTTGTCATCCACCCACCTTGGCCTCTGAAACTGCTGGAATTACAGGCGTGAGCCACTGTGCCAGGCCCGTGGGTTTTATATATTGGTAATGTTCACTAAAACCAGCTATAATATCAAGACAAGAAATGCTTAATTCAGCAATCTTTTCATAAATATGGATTTCTGAGACACTGATTTTGGTTATTTAAATAATACCTCCTTTTTGTAGGATTATATAATGTGCATCTGTATGCATTATGTGAGATGTATGTAGTTGTAAAATTATGGGTCTGTGTTGATATAGAAAACAGTCAAATGCAAAGACTTGCTCATGTCTCAAATGAAAAGTTAATATTGAACAAAAACTTAACAAATTACAACTCAGGCATATCATCTATATTATTATTAACTTAATGAATAATTGACCTAAAAGAAGAATGTAAGCAAGGACTGAATTGTTATGCAGCCTAAGAAGACTTGCATTATGAGAATTTTGCTGACATTTCTGTTGACAAACGGCTTCCAGCCTTACAAATTTGTTCTCTGTCAAAAGTTACAAGAGCCAAAGGAATAATTCACCACATTCATACTCTACACTTTCAAAACTCAGTCTATCACACTCTTTTGTCATGCATTGTAGATTTTTAAGTATGATTTTAATCCATATTTTAAAATATATAACATTATTTCCTTTACAAAGACAGAATCCCTTGAAAATTAGATATATAATAATTTTTTGTATTTTCATTTCTAATACCATTCTGATCAAATAGTAGATATTCAGTAAATGTCTGGTCATGGAGAAACACAGTCTTGCCTTTCCTAGTCCATTTTATTGTCATTGATTAGGTCAATTGCTTGGTGAAAAAAAAAATATATCTAATCTATACACACCCACCCACACTCATACACATATAATTCATTTTATGTAAAATGAATTATATACATATATATATATATATATATATATATATAATGAGAGAGGGGTGTGTATGTAGATACATAGGTGATAGGTAGATGATAGATAGATATACATATATCTATATATATAAAATGATAGGTCTGGTAACCCCTCAGCCCACCAGCCTTCTACCTATCTGTGGAGATACAGTTATTCTTGGAAGCAGCTCAGCATTCTCCATTGCCCCCCTGCTGGAGACCAGTCTGGTCTCAGCCCACACAAACTCTGTGTCAGAGGGAGGATGCCCAGAAGTTACAGCTCCCACACTTTTCTTTATTCAGAGGGAGTTCATTGCCTAACTTAGTTCTGCAGGTTAGTCATTGTCCATACGACTTAATTTAGTATAAAAATCAACCTGGGCAGGACTGAATCTACCTCCAGCACTGAAGGGAACTTTATCCCTGCTTATGTTCCCCCACATGCCCAGGAGCAACTGATCTGGGCCCGCCTTCGATGGGCCAGCCTAGTGGCTAAAGGTGTGAGCTCTGGAGTCTAGCTGCCTGTGTTCTAACACTAGTTTCACCAAATATTAGGTGCATATTCTTGAACCATTAAGTTCGTACCTCAGTTTTCTCATCCATAAAATGAAAATAGTATCCATCACATATGTTTGAAAAAAATAGACTAACATCTAGTCTATTTTTGAAGCAGTGACTGTCATAGAGTAAGGATTAAATAGATGTTAGTTGTTGCTTGTATTATGATTTCTCTCAATTCTGATTACTTAGTCTGTCACAGGCAGTTGATAGATTACTCTTCCTTCATCAGCTGTACATCAGATGAGCCCTACAGCAGTAATCTGAATAGATCCAACAAGGCATCTTTGGGTTGTAGCTACTATGTTGAGGTATAGAGCGTACATCTCCCAGCCCGTTTGTCCTTTGAAACAAGCTCTTGAGTTCCTGTTGCTGAAGTACTTGCCTACTCAGAGTGGGCAGTCTGTTTTGCCTCCCCTCTAATTGGAGAACATTACCTCCTGAAATAAAGCCTCTGCTCCAAATTTAAAGTATAAGTAATGATTCACTAGAAATAAGTTTTAAGTCTCTTATAGAAGTTTCCAAGTCTAAATATTTTAACCT
Source organism: Plecturocebus donacophilus (assembly GCA_004027715.1). NCBI lineage: Eukaryota > Metazoa > Chordata > Mammalia > Primates > Pitheciidae > Plecturocebus > Plecturocebus donacophilus. Next base: position 33,177 of record PVKP010006246.1, read on the forward strand.
CCTACTAATACCTACATCAATTTCACCATTACCTGTATTAAATATACTATATTTTATAAACTTGGGCTATACATAGATGTGAAAACTGAAGCCCTAAAATTTTAAATAAGTAGGCCAAAGTCATATTCATAGCTGACATCTGAACAATTCTAGAACTCTAGAATTTCACCACACTATAGCAGGCCACTTCCATTTCCTCTCTTAATTTCTAGTAATATCACTATTTCTTTGGAGATTTTTCTTCACAGCAATGGCCAATTATAGAAAAGTTAGATGTGAACATTTTTATTGGAAAATAGGTTTGTAAAATGACTATATTTTCATCAGCAGTAATTTATGGCAAGTAAAAAGTTGCATAAGACAAATTTGTATGTGTATGTGACTGTGTGTGTGCATGTACACACATGCACATGAGAAATCAATATTTTTCCTTATTTCTTTTTTAAAAATTTTTATTTTTTAGTTGAAGGGTACATGTGCATGTTTGTTATATAGATAAATCTGTGACATGGGGGGTTTATAGTACAGATTATTTTATCACCCAGGCATTAAGCCTAGTACCCATTAGTTATTTTTCTTGATCCTCTACCTCCTCCCATCCTCTACCCTCAGGTAGGCCCCAGTGTCTGTTGTTCTTCTCTATGTACCCATGTGTTCTCATCATTTAGCTCCCACTTAGAAGTAAGAACATAAAGTATTTGGTTTTCTGGTCCTGAGTCAGTTTGCTAAGGATAATAAAATCCAGCTCCATCAGTGTTCCTGCAAAGGACATAATCTCATTCCTTTTTATGGCCACTTAGTATTCTATGAACTATATGTGCCACATTATCTTTATCCAGTCTGCCATTAATTGATATTTAGGTTGATTCCACGTCTTTGCTGTTGTGAATAGTTCTGCAATGAACATATGTGTACATGTGTCTTTATGACAGAATGATTTATATTTCTTTGGGTGTATGCCCAGTAATGAGATTGCTGAGTCAAAAGGTAGTTCTATCTTTAGCCCTTTGAGGGACCACCACACTGCTTTGCACAATGATTGAACTAATTTACACTTCCACTAACAGTGTATAAGTGTTTCCTTTTCTCCACAACCTCACGAGCATCTGTCAGTTTTTGACTTTTGAATAATAACCATTTTGACTGATGTGAGATGGTATCTTATTGTGGTTTTGTTGGCATTTCTCTAATGATCAGTGATGTTGAGCTTATTTTCATGATTGTTGGCTGCATGTATCTTTGCTTTTAAAAAGTATCTATTCATCTCCTTTGCCCATTTTTTAATAGGGTTGTTTGTTTTTTTCTCATTAATTTGTTTAAGTTTCTTATCAATGCTGGATATTAGACCTTTGTGAGATGCATAGATTTCAGAAATGTTCTCTCATTCTGAAGGTGTCTGTTTACTCTTGAGAGTTTCTTTTGCTGTAAAGAAGCTCTGTATTTTAATTAGATCCCATTTGTCAATTTTTGCTTTTGTCGCAATTGCTTCTGGCATTTTAGTCAAGAAATCTTTGCCCGTTCCATGTCCAGAATTGTATTCCCTAGGTAATCTTCCAGGGTTTTTATAGTTTTGGGTTTTATATTAAAGTCTGTGCATGTATATAATAGACTATTTATTGATCTAATTCGTAAGTATGTAATTATTCAGACTGTTAGCATTTAAAGTAATCTGATGACTTTGGAGATGAAGGAAAACAATTACTGAAACGATGATATTGTTTATATCATTTTACTAGCAGTTGAGCCTGGATCATAACAGGTTGCAGTGGGTGATAGTGCCAATGTGATGGGACACAAATGACAAAAAGGTCTAAGAAGACCTGGTAACACACCAGCAATGACAGTCATTAAGAAAACAGCCACATTTCTCCTTTCAGTAAAAAGTTGGTAGCAATGCAGCCATAAAAAAGGATGAGTTCATGTCCCTTGGGGGACGTGGATGAAACTGGAAACCGTCATTTTCAGCCAACTAACACAAGAACAGAAGACCAAATACTGCGTGTCCTCACTCATAAGTGGGAGTTGAACTATGAGAATACATGGACATAGGGAGGGGAACAACACACACCCACCGGGTCCTGTAGGGGGATGGGGGGCCAGGGGAGGGATAACATTAGGAGAAATACCTAATGTGGATGACGGGTTGATGGCTGCAGCAAACCACCATGGCACATGTATACCTATGTAACAAACCTGCACATTCTGCACATGTATCTCAGAATTTAAAGCACACACACAAAAAAAGTTGATAGTAAAAAACACAAAATATATACAAACTGGCTTAGATAAATATTACCAACTCTATTACGGAAAAACAACATGTGTTAAATAAATACAAACATGTTAAATAAATGCAAAAATATTGGTATATCTGTCAATATAAATATTGATATGAAGATATATACATTTAATAGTCAAAACAATCTTGGGAATAATATACTATAATCCTATTATCTTCCATTTACAAATAAGGAATTTGAATGAGGAATGGTTGACTTCATTTTTTATATTAAGCAACATAGAGACAGAGATCTTTGCTTTGATCACTGATGACAGTCCATGCCCAACAAGTATTTTTGAGATAGAGAAATAACCACTAATCATGCACCAGAATGCAAACCTATTTCCTTTTTGCTTCAATATTCATTTTCTCTAATATACTACTTTGCTTTCATTTGAAAAAATGTACCAGTAGAGCAGAAAAAGAAAAAAATATTGATCTATAGTGCCATTTAAGGCTTCGTGGGTTAGCAGATGAAAAATACCTGACTAGGTGATTTCAGTAAAACTCTTCTGTATAGTACTTCACAGAGGACCATGCACAAATAGGCACTATCTTATTATGATAATGAATATAATTATCTAGTGAGTAAGTATAAAACTTTGTTTGTGAAAGATATTATAAGCTACACCTTGTAGAAGGCCAAAATTAATCAACAATGGCAATATGATGACAGTTACCAAAATATAATTTCTGGATATGTGAGGATGATATTAAGAAAATAATAAATAATATTACTAGCTTATTAAGTGTATTTTTTACTAGTTATATAAACATAACTTTTATTGGCAATGTTATAGCACTGATCCTTTTATAGGTCTTTCAATCATTATTCAATCAACTCAAAATATCTTTGCTATATAAATTTGTGTTACTATCCCCTTTCTTACAGAAGATATACATGAGATGTAAAGTGAAATGAAATATGTCAGCATAGTTCAGATACAAAAATAAAATTAGAATGTAAAATACTTACTCTAACCAATCAACCCCATCTAATGGACTGCTAATTGAATGTGGTATATAATTAGAAAAGACATTTACTTTAAAATCATTTACAAAATATTCCAGACCTTTCTTTAATGAAGTCAGAAACTTGGATTTATAATGATATGTGAAATTAATTTATCATAATTTAAAATGAAGCAACATTCTTCTGGGTATCATCTTCCATCCTTCTGATTCATCTGTGTTGCAGAAAGAAAAATCTAGCTGTAGAGCAATGATCAGAAAACGTATCAAGTCATCAAGTCAATAATTTTTTTCCGTGTTTCTTTTACTCCTTTGTATGAGTATAATTTTGTTACATGGTTGTACTGATTTAGTACAATTTGGCTTTCCAAGTTTTGCATTTATCTTAAAAACTATTTTCATATTTTAGGTGGGTGCAAATATTTTATTGATTGATAAACATTAAAGACAAATATTAATAACGAAGACAAACAATTATTAACGTTTAAGCTAAGAATGACTTCTTGGTAATAGAATTTCTAATAGGTATTGCCAGTAATGGCTAAAAAAGTTCATGGTATGTAAAAAACATGATGCCTCTACACACTGAATTCTATTTATAGCTCTATTTGCGAGCTATTGAAAAAGCTCTTAAGTTTAATTATAGTTTGTATAGAAGTATGTTTATATAGGTGATGTTTATACTACATACACTGAGAAGTTAAATATACTATTAGTATATTATTGAACAAAGCTAAATGAAATATAAACAGAGTCAGTATTATTTCATGAAAAGTACTATTAGTTTAGTAAAATGTATTCCTTTCTGTGGGTGATGTTAAAATACATATATATTACATACACACACACACACATATACACATATACATGAAAGCCACTAAACTAAAATTCACTTTTTAAAATTTCATCTAGTTCACTAAATAATATTCCATCACCTTTGCCCAGTTTCCATTTAAATCTATTTGTGAAATTATTGATTACAATTATTATGTTCATAGGTTTGGAATTTTGATATGATACTTGTATACAGATTCTACTTCTCTACTGAAATCCCCTATCTTGAGAGCTATTATTTTTACCATAGTATCAACAGTTATTTGTAAATCTTTGTCTGAAAATTCCAATATTGAATCATCTATGAATCTGTTGCTTTTATCTGTTTTTTTTCTTTCCCCCTCTTGTAGTACTTCAGCGAAACCAAGCAGTCACCTGTCTCGGGATTATTTTCTTATTGTTTTCTCTGCTGTATTTCTTTTTTTTTTTTTTCCTTCTTTTTTTCCTAGTTCTTTTCTATTCATACTGTAGATTCCACAAAGTTTGCTAATTTATTCATTCTATGTATGGTATGAGAGCAGTTTATATGAATGGCCATTAAAATATTTTCAAAGACCCTTTTCCCAATATTTATTTTTTGTTGTTAGTGGTTTAATTTCTGATTTCCATATACCATTACACCAACTGAAATTGCAGAATATTTATCACATGTTGCATGTTATCATTATCTTCTCATTAAAGCATAGATGATCAATTTATTTTTCTTATAAGTTAGTTCATTGGTTAGGAATATGTAAGAGTCTGTATTGCAATAGAATATTTTCTGTAACTACATAATAATGTAAACAGTATCTTTATTAATGTACATATTAGGATTAAAAGTTTGGAGTATGGGCATCAAGGTTCCTAAATGCAGCTGAGCACATATAATAAAATTTTATTTTTCTTTAAATTTTTAACAAGTTAAGCAACCAATTATTACTACTATCAGAAATGAGGTACTTTTAAATTATGATAAATTGAAGAGGAAAAAAAAGGTTTCATTTTGAAAAAGAGGATTTGAGATTCTTGATGTTAAAATCAAATTATGTACATAACTAAAATATGTCTTGAGGAGTAAATTATTTTTTAAGCATGTGCTTGTATAGTGTGGGTTTCAATGTGCATGTATGTATCTGAAACTGCCTTTGCAAAAATAACTGAGACAATTATTACAGTGAAAGAGATCTGAACTAACTGACTCCAACTTTCTTTTACCCTCCAAGCTGTGCTTGTTCATTCTTGGGCATCAGCCAGACTAACTTTGGGAGGAATTTAGTTTATAGTTTCATTTTGAAACAAAGACAATAACAACCATTTTCCAAAACAAATCCTCTTCCTGCCTGGGGACTAGCATGCCTTTGTAGGACTAACAAATTAGCTATAAGATTAGAAATTAGGGTGTAGAAGTCATGCAGCTGGAGGCTGCAAGATTCTAAATGTCCCATATTGCTACTAGAGGTAATATTACTATTGTATTTTTAAAACCTAAGATTAGTGTTTGAGATATTTCGCAGACCCTGCACTCAGTGGATCAGCTGGCACCACCCAGATGGATAAACTTGCTCATCTGGTCTTGTTGCCCCCACCCGTGAATGAACTTAGTGCAAAAAGACAGCTTTGACTTGAGTCCCTGTGATTTCATCTCAGATCTGACAAATCACCACTACTCATTTTCTTACCCCTTACCCATCAAATTATCCTTAAAAACCCCAATTCTCAAGTTTTCACAGGACTGATTTGAGTAACAATAAAACTCCAGTCTCCTATACAGCCAACTCTGTGTGAATTACTCTTTCTCCATCACAATTTCCCTGTCTTGATAAAGTGACTGTCTTGGCAGCTGGAAGGAGGAGAATCCTTTGGGTGGTATTGTGTGTGTGTGTGTGTGTGTGTGTGTGTGTGCAGACACACCCTATTAACTATGGATTTTTTTTTCTTTTTGAGATGGAGGCTTGCTCTGTTGCCCAGGCTGGAGTGCAATGGTATTATCTCGGCTCACTGCAACCTCCGCCTCCCAGGTTCAAGTGATTCTCCTGTCTCAGACTCCTGAGTAGCTGGAACTACAGGCATACGCCACCACTCACAGCTAATTTTTGTATTTTTAGTAGAGGTGGGTTTCACCATGTTTGCCAGGATGGTATCAGTCTCTTGACCTTGTGATCTGTTCACTTTGGCCTCCCGAAGTGCTGGGATTACAGGCATGAGCCACCTGACCAACTATGTTGTTTTATCAGTTAAAGAGTCAAATTAGGAGGTTTAAGAATATTTAGTAAATAAGAGTAGGGAGATATTTAAATATTGAAAATAAAGAAACTATAGGTACCACACAGACTTGATGCCAGGGTAGAGCAAGAGCAAATGAAAAGTATTGGGAAATTGCTGTGTTTTGTTATATTGTTTTGGTTTTGCTCTTGTTATTTTTATTTGTCTGTTGGGTTGATTTGTGCATTATTTGCATGGTGTATATATAGTTTTTTGCTCCCAACATCCATTATTATCTGTCATCTCATTTATACTGCTAATATAAATGATTCCTTGAAGTTTATTAGTTTAACCGGACTTTAGAGTCCTGAGTTCTAGCCGAAGGAAGGGAAAATAGATTCACTTTCCTAACCACTCTGGCCTAGAAGTGATACATATTGATTCTGTTCATAGTCCATTGGTAAAGATTAGTTACAGTGGTCCCACCTAGATGAAGAATGTGTCCTGGCAGGCACCAGGGCAGCCACTTTTTAATGACAACTCCGAAAGGGGTGGACACATATATTTTCCTCCTATTTTCCGTCCATATGTCTTTTTAGAAGCTATTTCCCACAACTATCCCAAGGATAGAATCCATGAACTGTAAGTAACCACCCAGGGAGTCTCATTTCTGTGGACATAGAATATTATTCAGGTGTGAACAAAAGGTACCACTAGGGCCAATGAAACATTGATTATTTTTTGAATATTAATATGCATAAGGCTTGTGCCATCTTAAAACCAGAATCAGAATGGAAATACATTGGACCTTAGGTCTGAGAAATGGATCAGAGGAAAGTGGATATCAGTGACACACTGAATTACTGGATCAAGCTGTATCTGACTATGTCAAAAATGTTTTTGTTTTTTTCATTTAACTTTCATTCAATTTGAATTAAGATTTCTTTTACTTGCAACTTTCAATTTCTTAACTGACACAGCCTTTTAATCTTTTAATTGGAGAAATAATATTTGAGAAATAAAATATTGAAGGTATCAAAGGCAACATAAATTGTGATATAGCAATTGATAGACTACTTGATTCATTGATTCATTGGTGGTTGGCAGATTACTTGAGTATTTAATTGGCTAATGCATTCACCCATTTTAAAATATTTTGTTGAGCATCTATAATTTGTCACTATGGTGCTAGGTGCAAACTGTTGTAGTACTAAACAGAAAAATCACATATGGTACTACCAAAATGTTATTGTAACTTTCAATAAGAAGTGCAGCTATGTTCTTATTTCCAGTGTTCCAGTGGTCTGGATATTGCAGGGTTGTTTTATAAGGAAAAAATTGTAAGCCAGGAGTGTCAGAATTGGAAAGGAGCCTACTGTTACTCACATGCAGTATTTTATTTAGTTGCCTTTTTTTCTCTTAACATTCAGTTGTGTCTGGGGTAAGAAAGAGGAGGTTTATTCTTAAAATCCAGGCCATCACTAGCATTAAAACAAGTTAAAACAAGTTCACTTTTGGAGTAATAAATATATTAACCCTAGGTATCATGGTGTGCTGATAAAAACATTTAACAACTGGCTTTTCAACTGTAATTACAATATAAGTATTGTCTGATTTTTTTAATTAATGAGCAAGACAAAAGTGAAACAAGACAGACATACATTGATACATCACTTATCAATGATATGAGTTTTTTTGCCTTTTTTTTTTTTTTTTTTTGAGACAGAGTTTTGCTCTTGTTGTCCACGCTGGAGTGCAGTGGCGTAATCTCAGCTCACCTCAACCTCCACCTCCTGGGTTTAAGCAATTCTTCTTCCTCAGCCTCCTAAGTAGCTAGGACTACAGGTGTATGCCACCATGACAGGCTAATTTTTGTATTTTTAGTAGAGATGGGTTTTCACTGTGTTGGCCAGGCTGATCTCAAACTACTGGCCTCAGGTGATCCACCCACCTCAGCCTCCCAAAGTGCTGGGATTACAGGTGTGAGCCACTGCACCCAGCAATCACATTTAATTTTTAACCTTCGCTGATTTTGTTACAGTAGGCAGCTAGTCAGACTTGAACAGGGCAGGAGAGGGTCCCCTCAGCAACCCAGGAATGTCAGATGACCATCAGGTGATGGTCAGGCAGTTGTTAACTATCTCTGTAAAATAATAATTGGTCACAGCCAGCGCCCGGGAAAGGCAGTCTCCCAGTAGATAGAAAACACATGAAACTGGTGATCAGCAGCTTCCTGTTCAGATCTCAGGAAGCTGGGCAAGTTGGCTCAAGCATGAACATTAAGAGACAAAATGACGGAGTTTAACTGGTATATGACCTTCCCCTAGGAACATTCTACTAGTAAGGGAAGAAAGCTGCAAGGGACCATGCCTAGAACTCCAGTAAACACACTGCACATGCTCCCCAACCAAGTTCTAGCAGACCACTGCACATGTGGACAGCTCATCTCAAGAAAAGAATCAGGACAGCAGTAACACAAGACCCCAGAAGTAAGCAGCATATAAAAGCTCAAGTCAAAAAGTCAAAGCAGGCACTTGTCTTTCAAGTAGCGTACTTGGCCCCCTTCCAAGCATACTTTCCTTCCTTTTGTTCCTGCTCTAAAGCTTTTTAATAAACTTTCATTCCTGCTCTAAGACTTGCTTGGGTCTCTCCTTCTGCCTTCTAGGCCGAATTCTTTCTTCTGAGGAGGCAAGAACTGAGGTTGCTGCAGACCCATTTGGATACAGATTCACTGCTGGTAACCATTTCTATGTTGTAAATACTTTCAACATTGTCAATTTCAAGGTACCCAAGGTGCGGTCTCTAAATGCTCTTTGGGGTAACAAAGAAATCCTATTATCTTCTTAGTACGTGAAGTCTCAAGTTGGTAAATGAAAATATTAAGTCCGTCATGTTGATCAATACTTTATATAAATTGGAAGAATTTTCCCCCACTCTCTCAGTTGGACCAGGTGCAAATGGGCTATTTCCTACCTAGAAAAAAAGGAAGTATAGTCAACTTCTCTCATTCTTGCTGACCTCCCACACTGAAATAACTGCTGTTTTGACCTTCCCAGGAAACATCTTGGTTGACTGGTATTGTAAAACGGATTTGTGATCTCTGAGCCTAAGAGATGTTGAAACATATTTCTTTTTTATGAATGCATTGATAGATCCTTAGAAGCTCTATTAGCAACAAAAGACAAAGAATATACCTTTTAACTGGTTTCACGTGGTGCTTGTCCACACTTGATTGGTTGGTTTGTTTTCTGTTTATTTGCCGGATTTGGCAATGCACCCACGCAGGCTGTTGTGGGATGGGGGGATCTCATCAGGATTTGTAACAGCTCCAAACTGACTCTCTTTCCCACATAGCCCTCCTCTCTTCCACGGAAAACACATGTACCTATTTTTATCTAGACAAACTTTGAAAATGAAATTCAATTTCAGCACAACACTAACTCTCCCTTGCTCTGGAAAACCCATTGTTTGTCCTATGGATGTACCAAGAGAAATCAGATACCACCCTGTAAGGGGGCCGGGGAGGGGAGGTGGCCCAAAAAGCTCCGATCTTCCTCCCAGTTCCCAGAGGTTCTCGGCCACTCTTACCCTGAAGAATGGGGAAAGGGGCCGGGGGGGCACCCTGAGTTTGCCGTTCCAATAAATATTGTGGACCCAAACAGTTTTGCGGAAAAGTGATTTATTAGACACAGAAAGAGAAAGACAGCTCCCACGCAGCCATGGGAGGGGATCCAAAGAAGGGATCCATGTGCCAGGGAGCAGCGGGATTTTAACCCTTGAGTTATTCCCGTCCCATTCATGTTCTTGTCCAATGAGAGAAGTTCTTTCAAACTTCCTCTTGAGTGATTGATCTTTGATTCTGATGTTGAATTGGCTGCTTGGTCCACAACTCTGAGTTAGAGCCCCTCCTCCCAGAGCGTTGGGAGGGTTTTTTGAGACAAAGGAGCTTCACCAGGATTTCTCTACCTAGCGAACGTGGGAAACCCAAAGAACTTTACATTTCCTGATGGAGATGTGGAGCTGGGAAACTCCTGCCTTTGAAACTATGCCCCTCATAGACCCAGGAGGAGAAGTTTTTCTTTAACACAGTCCCTCAATCCCATTCTGCCAGCCTCACTGTTGACAACACACAACAAGCTCTTCAAGGTGACTGTGGAAGTCCCTTTTACTATAGTTAAGCTGAGGAGCCAACAAACCCACCACTTTTTCTTGGGTGAAGGGTGTGTGTGTGTGTGTGTGTCTGTAAAGATAATACCAAAACAGCTTCTTCCAAGCAAATACCACACACAACGGCCTCTACTACTTTCAATTTTCTTTACTTTTTATATCATTACAGTGTTTTCAAGAGACTTGGCCACTTTCTTTGTAAATTCTGCATATAATCTAGTACCTACTTCAGAAGGTAGCATCTGTTAGTTCTTGGTGCTTTGAACAAAATTTGTATTTCAGCCAGGTATTACACTATGGATGTGCCAGTTATTACACTATGGATGTAGAGAATATACTGGGATTTTCACAACATTCTATCAAAGCTGTTTTCATATCCTGAATTGACACAAAGAAAAATTTATACACACACGTGTATATTGATAGACATCATACATGTCATATTCATTATATTTAAAATTAGAAAACACAGATAATTTTATAATAAAATATGAAATCAAATACTTCTGTAATCCATCTTCCAGGAAAATCTACTCTGAATATTTTGTTTTGCTTTATTTATAGTAATAGACTCTCTTTCTTTCCCCTTAAATATCTCAGTTCTCTGCCCCTACCTTCCTTACTTTATACATGGTAGTCTAATTTCTTATAAGCAAATACCACCCTTTATTTTAATTTTAATTGCAGCATGTGTTCTATTTTATGAATATGTTAATTTTCCCTTCACTCATTCTTTAGCATTGATATTTGGATGGGGTTTGTGTTTCTATATTAAACTACACCACTATGAAAAAATGGTATGTGTACATTTATATTGATATATTTATTTTCAGCAATCACAATAATCCTGCCTCTTTTGGCGTGCATTTGCATTTTAATAGGTATTAAGCCTTAAGCCAAAGGCACACATTTCTAAAATAGAAATTCAAGTATCAGTTAGTGAGAAAGGAATATATTTGGGGGACATATTATTCCTTTCTGTTTCTCAAAAAATCTTAGTAATGAGACAATTGCCTGCAACTGCTTACTCATAAATCTGAGTCAAATTATATGTGTTATTCATATGATAAGCCCCCTTAATTATTAATATTTTGGCAAACAATCTAAAACCAAGGATTTTCTAAATAAAAATATCTATTTACAGTGATCCACAGCAATTCTAAATTCTTACGTAAAATGTATTTAAACTTCTCACGTCTGCTAAATTAGGTTAGCAATCTTACCTAGCAGTCTCTCCCTGCATTACATTGATTCATTCTCCTGGATTATTCTAAAAATTGTTATCTGCCAGAGGATTATGGAATAAACTAGTAAAAATGAGGAACAAAATGGAGGTGATGCACTAGATGTAGGTTTTTCAATGTCTGTTCAGGCTTAAGGAAAGTGTGCAGGTTCTTTTAAATTACTTATATCAGGTGTTTTATCATGTCATCCTTCCTAAATCTGAGGATGTTCTGCACATTTTAGAGTAATACCATGATAATGTAGAACTCAAGTGCTTTTGTTTTTCTGGAATTGCACATTACAATAAGTGATTTGCATAAGAAATGATTTGCATTCTAAATGTAGATGATTTAAGGAAAGTGGCTGCACTAAGAACATCAAGCTAGAATTTTACTCTTATCTCTTAGTTACCTTCCCATTTAGTAACATACTATAGATTATAACTGCTTTAAGACTAAAATTGTGAAGTTTTAGAAAGTAATGTTCTAGACCATTCAATAAAATGCACAACATTGTAAAATGCATTTTATTGTTAAAGGTTGAGGATTTTAAAATTAGGCTTAATAAAAATGTAACCTCTTTAAATGGATAAAATGGCATTTTTCCCTCGAGTAAAATTGCTGCCATAGGTAGTTAGTTTAAAACAATGTAAATAAATAACACCAACAGCAACAACAGTGAATAAAACTTCAATTTCAACGATTTCTGTCATTTGCAAAAGATGATAAATCCCCAGTGACACGTGCAGAAAAAAAATTCAGGTCAAGACAACTTTCAAAACCTGTTAATTGCATACCATTTAGAGAAGTAGTATTTTACTTAATATTTGCTCTAACTAAAAGGAACTCCTTGGCATAAACCTTTTAAATTATTGGAGAGAAAAAAATAGTGATTCTGTGCCTTTAATTTCCCTTTCTGAGCAAGGGAAGGCTGCACAGCACTGACAGGCTCACTTGTTCCCGTCTTTAATGTGCAATCTGTTTTCTCCAGCGGAGGGCACTCAGTGTATCACAAACTCAAGCATTAGCACCAACAAGCTCTGAGCATCATCAGTCTCTGGAAAGCCTTCTGAATTAGACAAGGGCTGCCTCTCAGCACAGCTACAAAACACTTTAAACCTGACCAGCTAAATGGATAAACCTAGCCTGCATAGCTTTTAAACTGGGGTCTCATACAGCACAGGAGGCCTACTTGCTTCAAGAACTGAAAATCCAGAGGATGAATTGCTTTATCTGGGAATGGCAAAAGCCAGCACAATAAGGAATGCCAGGTATTCTGAAGATTTTCTTTTTTTCCTCTCTTTTTACAGAGAAGTTGGTTACCTCCGAGATGGGCTATAGCTCTTTTGCACAGATTGCCAATTACTGCTGATGGGTCTCTGGTGAATTACACAATGGTCCTCAGAGCTTAGAGGCCCTCCGCCCTCCCTATCCCCCCAACGGCTTCCTTTTCCTTGCCCACCCCCCACCCACCATCCCACCCTGTGCTGATTTTTTGATATATATATGTATATATATATATATATATTTATTTTTTTTTGCCTGTCCTCTCGGGGAAGTTTGTATGGGGCTACTAGCTCACATGCGGGATCAGAATGGTGTGAATGACAGCCGCACTGTGTCATGAAGGTGGTGGTGGTTTCAGCACGAGAGACTAAATAAGAAGAAAGCTGAGAAAGGGGGGAAGCGTTTTTGGATGACAAAGGATGGGTAAGTGAACTTTTGTTGTTTCCTTCTTAGCAAAGCTGATCCTCTTGGCTCCTTATCCTCAGCCCTGGCATTAGCAGATAAAAGACGGAGAAACAGGCAAAGAGCAGCAGCCTTTGAGTTTGCCAGTTGATTCACTATAGTTGCTATTATATTTTTAGATCATTTTCCCTTTTACAGTGTTTTTTTAAATCTATAAATGCACAACACGAACTTAAACAGTCTCTAGAGAAATATCTTTAAGACTGTCTCTACTGTCTGCTTATCCACAGCTTGGGAATTGAGCATGAGATAAATATTGTGTTTGCTTCTATTTCT
>PVKP010006246.1:46962-84453 GCA_004027715.1 Plecturocebus donacophilus
TGGAATGTATTTCAATGAGTCTGTAGCTGGCAAGAGGACAGAGAGCAAGATCGGGTTTTAAATTTAAAAAAAAAAAAAAGAACTTAACTGTTTGAGAATAAGGATGGGTTTGAGATTAGGAATTTGGCTGATTGCCTCTTGGTTAAAAGTATAAAAATATAAGGGAAAAAAAGAAACTGCAGCACATGGTAGTTGTTTCTTTTTTTTCTTCATTAAGAAATAATAAATCTACTGTTGATAGAGGAAAGAAGTCCCTTAACATGCAATGACTTGGAAATGCAGTGTAAGTGCCAATGGATTGTAACTTTGCAGGCTTTCTGAAGTTAATGGAGGTAGGGGAAAAAAAGTCAGTGAGAAATGTGAACAGGTCAGAGTGATGTGGAGAAAAATAGTAGTTCGCTGCTTCTTGTTTATCCTTAAAATTTGCAAAAGCATCTATGTTTAAAATAATGACAAAGTAATACCACGCAATATTATTTTGCTTTTTAGGCAAATATTTAATAAGAATTTTGACAGTCTTAACTTTGGAATGTTCTCTGTTATGAGTGTTTAGATGTCTTAACTCCTGTGTCATTGGGCAGGGAGCCACAGTATGCAATAATCTATGCTTATTAACAAATTTAGAGCAACTCATACTGTTATTTGTCTTCATCCAATGCTTCATTGGCTGGCTATACTAGTCTCAATGCTGTTTTTTCAGAGCTCATATATTGCCATCCCATTATGCAATAAGTACACAATTTCAGGCAGAGCAAACTTGGGTTACCTTGACAGCTTACTGAAGCTCTTTTGCCAAATCACAGCCTGTTTGCTCATCTAGGAAGGACGTACAAGTACCGGGTTTACTAAGTCACATTTTTGCCCTTACCAGAGTATGTAGTACACTTCCTTTTTGTATTGTTGTTCAATACAGTGGTTAGCTAAATATTATTGTTACTAAAATGTCACCATTCAGTAATGAGAAAGGCTCTGTGCTTTTCAATGTTGAAATAAGTAGGAACTCCTGAAACTCAAAAAGGCTTTTCTTAGTTCTATGGGACTGTGGTGATTTGAAGATCAAGGAAGAAAAAGTGAAACCTAAACAGCAAACATGCAACACTGAAGAAAATAATGCTTGAAATGTTGATGCATTTTCCTTAAAGCAACTGTCCCATTCCTACACTAGAGGAATATTGGTTTACTGATATTGGTAAACCGATGGTGATTTATTTTAATAGCTTCACAATGTGCATCTGTCTTCTTTTTAATATCGTAGGTTTCCATTTAATTACGCAGCTGAAAGGCATGAGTGTGGTGCTGGTGCTACTTCCTACACTGCTGCTTGTTATGCTCACGGGGGCTCAGAGAGCTTGCCCAAAGAACTGCAGATGCGATGGCAAAATTGTGTACTGTGAGTCTCATGCTTTCGCAGATATCCCTGAGAACATTTCTGGAGGGTCACAAGGCTTATCATTAAGGTTCAATAGCATTCAGAAACTCAAATCCAATCAGTTTGCCGGCCTTAACCAGCTTATATGGCTTTATCTTGACCATAATTACATTAGCTCAGTGGATGAAGATGCATTTCAAGGGATCCGTAGACTGAAAGAATTAATTCTAAGCTCCAACAAAATTACTTATCTGCACAATAAAACATTTCACCCAGTTCCCAATCTCCGCAATCTGGACCTTTCCTACAATAAGCTTCAGACATTGCAATCTGAACAATTTAAAGGCCTTCGGAAACTCATCATTTTGCACTTGAGATCTAACTCACTAAAGACTGTGCCCATAAGAGTTTTTCAAGACTGTCGGAATCTTGATTTTTTGGATTTGGGTTACAATCGTCTTCGAAGCTTGTCCCGAAATGCATTTGCTGGCCTCTTGAAGTTAAAGGAGCTCCACTTGGAGCACAACCAGTTTTCCAAGATCAACTTTGCTCATTTTCCACGTCTCTTCAACCTCCGATCAATTTACTTACAATGGAACAGGATTCGCTCCATTAGCCAAGGCTTGACATGGACTTGGAGTTCCTTACACAACTTGGATTTATCAGGGAATGACATCCAAGGAATTGAGCCGGGCACATTTAAATGCCTCCCCAATTTACAAAAATTGAATTTGGATTCCAACAAACTCACCAACATCTCACAGGAAACTGTCAATGCGTGGATATCATTAATATCCATCACCTTGTCTGGAAATATGTGGGAATGCAGTCGGAGCATTTGTCCTTTATTTTATTGGCTTAAGAATTTCAAAGGAAATAAGGAAAGCACCATGATATGTGCAGGACCTAAGCACATCCAGGGTGAAAAAGTTACTGATGCAGTGGAAACATACAATATCTGTTCTGAAGTCCAGGTGGTCAACACAGAAAGATCGCATCTGGTGCCCCAAACGCCCCAGAAACCTCTGATTATCCCTAAACCTACCATCTTCAAATCTGATGCCACCCAACCCACCTTTGAAACACCAAGCCCTTCCGCAGGGTTTCAGATTCCTGGCACAGAGCAAGAGTATGAGCATGTTTCATTTCACAAAATTATTGCAGGGAGTGTGGCTCTCTTTCTCTCAGTGGCCATGATCCTCTTGGTGATCTATGTGTCTTGGAAACGCTACCCAGCCAGCATGAAACAACTCCAGCAACACTCTCTTATGAAGAGGCGGCGGAAAAAGGCCAGAGAGTCTGAAAGACAAATGAATTCCCCTTTACAGGAGTATTATGTGGACTACAAGCCTACAAACTCTGAGACCATGGATATATCGGTTAATGGATCTGGGCCCTGCACATATACCATCTCTGGCTCCAGGGAATGTGAGGTATGAACCATGATCCTCCTAAAAGCATTTCTACTGCGGGGAAGGAGAGGTAAATGTTTGAAGCCCTAGAGGTGTCTCTAATCACTAGAAAGATTAATGACCCTTTTGCTTTTGGGTTTTGCTCAGTGTGAAAGGTTACTTAATTAAATTACAACCACCAGGAAATTGACTGCTTTTTGTTGTTGTTGTTTAATGGTTGAAACTTGAAGGAAGTTCATTCAAGGATAAGTTGGAATGAAGCACTATGTTAAACACATCTGCTTTTTAACAATTTGTATACAGGGGTTGGACTTAAAAACACACAAACAAAACTCTTCGTTCTGAAATTTCTGTCTGGTTCTTGGTGTTTGACTTTTGTAATGGAGTAAAGAAGAAGGGCCAGCTTAATTTAAAAATAAAGTGAGTTTACCAAAATTCCAGAAGGTAATGAAGATTTAAACCAAAGAGCAATTTTCCCGAGGGTTAATTTTGTTGTAAATTTTTAGTTTTAACGAAAGCATGCAACAGGGATCTCACACCCATGTTACTTGCCATTTAGTTATTATACCAGCATAGAGAATGTCAGAGGCCTACTGTGTAATTGTATCAGGCTCCTAAGGCTTCTTTCTTTTGTTTTTCTTCTTTCCTACTTCTTTCGCTCCTTCCTTTCCTTCCTTTATCTTCCTCATTCTTTATTTTTTCTTAATTACTGAGATTTAGATCCTGTTTCAAAGGGTTTTATGCACTGGCTATTTGTGTTTAATCAGAATGAAACTTCAATTCCATGTTTTGGCTTTGTCCCTGGTAACTAAAATCAGGTCACGATTTTGTGGATGATTTAGCAATAACAAAATGGTAGTCATAACAGGGATTATTTGTCGGTATTGCTGTCATCCCCAAAAGAAATGATGTGTATTCTTGTTAAACTTATTCAAAATTGAGTGATACAAGTATTTATAAATATAAGGAGAGAGGTTGAGTTCTGGGAATCCTCCCTTTCTGTAACAGCCTCAAATAAAGGCATACCTTCTATGTTATATTATTTTTGTTTTTATAAGAATAAATTTGGACCCAGTTCCTGAGTATTTAATTTTAAAGATCACTTACAGGAACATGTTAATGAGTAGAAAAATAGTCACGAATTTCCAACTTGTCAATAAGTAATACTGGATGTAAATTGTTCTTTTCTTGGTAAAGTTGATTATTATGTGAAAGACTGACTATCAAAGCCTTGTTGCTAGAAGAAACTAGTGAACAAAGGTTAAATTCTGGCAATATAATGTCTTAGTATCTGACTTTAGATGATTATTCTTTCAAAAGAGAGTTTTAATGAGTAAAGATGTTGCCCTTTCTAATGCTAGTTATAACAGTTGGAAAATATAATTTGCTCTTTGATAGTATATACTCCAATTTCTTCATAGTCCTAACTGCAAATGCTAATGAAAATGTTTTCAGACAGAGCACTGAATTTGAAATAATCTCTAACTCAGTACAATTTGGACTATTGAACTGTTTATTCAGAGTTTATTTTCTCCTTTTTTGTGTATCGTTGAAAATAAGAGAAGTAATCCCAGATAATAAATCCCTAAAAAGAAATTGTATAAGCAATTGCCCTCAAAAATTAAAGAGAATAAAAGATTTTCTATAAAAGTCTATCAAGGCTTGATGTTTTTTTATTGTAGGCCCACTTTTATATAATATACTTGAATATTAGTAACACAAGTTCATCCTGTTGTATTCTGGGTTCTCCTTATATTTTGTGATCCTCTGAAAGACTGTTAACATAAAAAGAAAAGAAAAATCTAGATGCATTAATTCATTTTCTCTTGACTTTTGGAGTCGAATCCTGATTTTTATTTTTAAGAATCACCAAGAAGAAAGAAACATTCATAAAGAACTAGGACCTGAGAACGGAGGTTCTAAAACTTTTCCAGTTATCTTAAATTTCACAGATTATTCTGTCAAAAACCCTAGACATTACCATGATAGGAATGAGTTTAAAAGATATTTCATTTAATTAAAATGCATGTTTAAAAACACATTTTGAAATTGTATGTGTTATATAGATTGACGTTTAATTTCATAAAATTGCACTAGTATTGTTGGAAATGAATGTGTTGTAAAGGCATTAAATAATGAAGAATGTAATTAAATATCATAATAATTCTGTTGAGTCATAATGGGATTCCCCACTAAAGTAGCTCAACCTTTCTGTGCCCTAAAACATGGAAAGAAGTAGGCTTTATGATCATATGTCCATTTAGGAAGAGGAGGGGGGTGCTATAAAACTACATTTAAATGAATTTCAACTTGTTTTAATACAAAAACAAACATTGCGGGGGTCATCCGACTTATTGACAGAATAGTGTATTACAGTTATAGACATATATAAACAATGAGGAAAAGCAAACACTTAGAAACTGTTATAGGGAAAACCCTGATTACTTCTTACTTCTTTGTCACTCGGAGTAAAATTTCTCCTGTTGAGAAATATTCCTTTGGACAAAACTTCTCTACAAAATAAAGCCAAGAGAGGGCAGTGATTTGCCCAAGTTTACAATGTTTTTGGAATAGTAGAGGTATGCTGAATTTTATTCTGGCATTGTTTTCATAAATCTCACATATCACTAGTTTAGCAAACAGACAACCATTAATATATTTATAAGACATTTTTGTGAGATAGGTTTTTTAAAAAAAACAAAACACCAAACTCTACCCAATAAAGCCATAAATATTTAATTGCAAAATTTAGCACCATATGCTAATTTTCTAAGATAGTGCCTTGAAGAAATAAAAATTGCATTAAATTAAAAATTCTCCTTTCCACCTAACTTTATATTCAGTTACCATGACCTAAATATGGTTATAATATCCATTTTGTTTTTTTCTCTTGAGGAATTTTTTTAAAACATTGAGATTATTAAGGTGTTTGTGAGTCTTCATACAAATATAGTATGCAATTTTTAAATAAAATAATTTTGTCTCTATATTTTACAAGTTTTAATTCTGAAAAGTCTGTGTGCACATACCATACTGATAAAATGAGGGATAATATTTTAATAGTGTGGGCAGTAAAAATTGCTCATATCTATAAAAGAGAAATACAGTAGATAGTTATGAATAATTAATATGATATATGACACAAGTATAAGGGATACATACATCTCAGTCACCATCCTTTGAGTGGATCAGTGTGCTTGGTTGAACTGAATCATTTACTTTCTCCTCAATATGTACTCAGAAAAGAGAATTTAAAGCCAAAAGGATACAGCTTTTCCTAAAACAGTAAAGTGTTACTATAAATAGAGAAAATGCAAATATTTACTTTAAAAAATAGCTTGTGAAGGTTGGCATAATTTTATCTCATTAAAAAAATTACCAGGGCTATAAAGTTGCTTCATTCTGTGTATTAAATGTTTCCTTCGAAATTGTAAAGAACAAAGTTTTGAATATCTAGTTCTTCTAGGATTTGTATTATCAACTGAAAATAGCAAGGGTCTTTATATATTAGCCAATGTGAATACAGGACAAAAGAGAACATTTATAGTTTGGTTTGTACATTTAAAAAAATTAAATTGGTGAAAACTTGAATGAATGTAGTCTCTAAAGAGACTCCCCATCCAAAGTGTTTTAATAGTTAAGTAATTAAAATATAAAGTTTAATGATCCCATAGTGCTAACAGTGCAGCTATTAGGAAAATGGCACTAAAGGTGACAATAAAGGTGTATGTTTTCCAAATATTTATTATTTTGATTACTCTCTTCAAAATTGAGCAAAATTTTTAAAATATACTGGTTTTCAGTTCAGGGTTTCATAATTTCTTTCACTGTTATGCAGTGGGTGGTATAGACCATTTCTAACAACCTATATTTATTAACTATGTTAGATCAGGTTCAAATAATTGGTATAGACTACTAACTTCTTTTCACACTTTAGAGATTGATTTTTGCAATGTGCTAAATGAATTTCCAAGGACTACAAAGTGTAATGCATGTACAAAGAGGATCCTAAGGAAAGCAGACCCCGTTACTTTGAATTTAATTATCAATTTATCAACATAAAGCTATGGAAAACAAACTTCATTTAGGTGGCTGACTACAATTGTGTCATGGTAAAATGTTATGATTGAAACTGTGTTTGTATATTCAAGTAGAATATTTGTGTGTGTGTATGTGAGTTTATCTATGTATATGTGTATATATATGTGTGTGTGTATGAGAGACAGAATATAAACATTTTTCATCAGAATTAATGTCCATCAAAATTAATTTAAATTATTAGTAACAAAAATCTGGGGTTAAAATTACCAAGAATTTTATTTAGGAATATGATCCTTAACCTAAATGTATTATCACATCTAAAAATTATAAATACTGTCAGTCACAGTAGCTCACGCCTGTAATCCCAGTACTGTGGGAGGCCAAGGTGGGTGGATTACTTGAAGTCAAGAGTTTGAGACAGTCTGGCCAACATGGTGAAACCCTGTCTCTACTGAAAGTACAAAAGTTAGCCAGTTGTGGTGGTGCATGCCTATAATCTCAGCTAACTGGGAGGTTGAGGCAGGAGAATCACTTGAATCCAGGATGTGGAGGTTGCAGTGCAAGATTTCACTACTGTACTCCTGCCTGGGTGACAAAGACTCCACCTCAAAATAAATAAATAAAAATATAAATTATAAGTATCTTACATCTACATAGCCTGAAATTCTTTTTTAAAAAAGCGAAACACAGTCAAGTGGGTATTTATACTACATACTGCCATTTGTGTGTGACTTTAGACTAGTCACTTCATTTCTCCGTGACACATCGCTCAAATGAGTGACTCAGCTAGCAGTGTTTCCCAACACAAAGCAATTCTCAGATTAGCATAAAGTTTGTAAAATCTCTATGGTCATTCTCAGAACTAAAAAAGCAAAATGAGCTATGGAGAAAAAGACTGAGCTATTTACATTCATTTCTCAATGAGAAAAGAAAGAGCTTTGGTTATTAAAAACTGGGGTGCTCAGGTGAACAGCCATACAATTTCTTTATGCTTGAGAGGAACATATGTAAAGCACACATACAAACGTGTGAGCACGTGAGTGCACACCCCCACAAACATGTGTCTTTGAAATTCTGCTAAGTAACTAGATATTTTGAAAGCACTTTAAACTATGTCTGCTTTTTAAAAAATCAATTGTCTGAATTAGGTCCAATTAAAATCTATTTGTGAATAGAGCTTTCATTAGAATTCACAAATGGTAGTGGTGAAGAGTGACAGCTGCCAAAAAAGACCCAACATAGCTAATTTAGGAAAGATTTTTAACTGACAAAAAATGGGCCATTTTTTTTTTCCTAGAATTAGCTGGTATTAGCATCTCACGGACCGGGTTTTAATAAATGACTGCTATCTAGGAATCCAAGCTGAGAAGTCTATGGTGTTAGGAATGTGTAGCTTTTGACACACCTCAATCATCTCCACAGGATACCAGAATTTCCTTCTTGAGACTTTTCTATATTTATAAAATGTAATCATCCCTAGTTCTTCTCAGGAATTGCATTTAGAGATAGTTCTATGCTTTAGAAGTTGCTCAGTAATATTTTCACTGAGGACTTGGTGACTCATCCGAATTTTCGTGTCTCTAGAGTTTCATGATTCACTAAATCACGGTGAAGCAGAAGCAACCTGTATATCACTAGACACTGAGAGTTTTGAAAAACTAGTATGTCTTTTGATCAGTGAGAAGCATGAAGTGATGTTGAATGTGTTTTAAAAATTAAAATTGCTTTTTATAGTACCAGAAGAACCATCATTCATTGAGTCAGTTTAATAAAATCTCAATATTCATAAAAGGAAAAGAAATTACAGGGCTATTTTTCTCATGCACTCCATAAGCCATTAAAATTGTAACTGTAAGGAAAGGTTGAGGAAAAAAAAGCACAGTCTTTCTTAAGGTACCAAAACAATTGGCTTTTTAGATAAACATCTGCTAGAAGCTGCTAGGTATGTGCAAAGGCTATGTATTTAAACTCCTGCTAAAGAGTTTAAAAATAATGCTTTCACTGCCAAGAGAAATTAAAGTCTAAACAAACATAACCAGGGAAAATTAGTCCTTTACAAGTAACTCCAGATAATCTGGTATACTTGTAGTCCCAGCTACTTGTGAGGCCTAGGTAGGAAGATCGCTTAAGGCCGAAAGTTTGGAGAATGAAATGACGGCAAAGTCATCTGGTTTAAGATCATAAAGTTTGACCTTAAGTCAAATCTATGTATTATAATATTTTTAAACACAAGTTTGGGGAATGAAACGACAGCAAAGGTGATGCATATTAATAAAATATTTAAAAATGGTAAAAATGTAAGAAATTCAGAAAAATTATGAAGAAGCATGATTAAAAGGAAAACCTTGAAGACAAACATTAAAATATTAGTATATTTTATTTCCCTGTACAAACAATAATGCTAAATACCATAATCTCATTATGTATTTGCTTAAAATAAATAAGCAAATACATAATAAGGTTTTGTATAATATTTAGCATTATTGTTTGTACAGGGAAATAAAATATATTTTAATGTTATATAAATGATATGAAATATAAATATCAAAGTAACTTTGAAATATTTCATTTAAACAGCTATATATACAATTAAACACTCATATATCTTCTATATATATTTCTAAAATTCTAACATATATATTGAATACAGACGGTAGAATAATATGCTTTGCTTTTCAATAAACACAGTTTTGGACTAACTTCCCCAGTTTATATGAATTGTCTCAAAAGTAAATATTTGTGGAAGAAAAAAAAAGAAATTTAAAGACATAAAAGTAGTTTTTTATTTCCTCTCTCATTGCCTCAATGTGGTATGATTCTTTTCTGAATTTTGAGATGTCCATACACCATAACTTGGAAGATATGTTGTCTTCTTTACCTCAGTTTTTAATGTCTTCATTTGCTGAATTTAATTGATATAATCATTTAATTAAGCAACAAGAATCATTTTTTCCATTTTATTTCGTTTTTTAAACACATTTTTCTGGTGGAAGTAAATAAGGTAAACATTTGACTGGAGGTTTTAAACAAAAATGGTCAGGTGGAGAGTAACTATAACCTCAAAACTTATGACCCATATTTATAATTTTTACTTTTACCTACATTTTAATGATTGAGATATTCAAATATCATTGGTTTAAAAACTAAAAAGTGAATTAATTTTTAACAGTATATTTGAATGTTTCAAAGCAGACAAACTAAGATAAACATAGATGAGTTCTTTAAGATAACTCACTATATTTATAGGATCTAAATCAGCAATATATGATTCAAAATAGGAATATATAGAGTTATGATTTGATTCTATTTGGGGTAAATTTTTAAAGTTAAACAAAATTATATGCACACTACTTTTGGATTAGCAAATAATATAGAAAAAAATGCCTGCAAATGTTCTTTTACTTTGGAAGGACAATGTTACTTAATCTGTATTCATTGTATATTTTCAGTTTTAAAGGATAACAATTGTTGTTTAGTTGCCTTGAAATGTCATTAGGTAAAACCTTGAAATTATGATGATTTATTGGGATAAACAGAAACAGTCTTTGGGTATAAACTCTATACTTGCATTTTCAATTCTTCCCTCGTTCCTCAAGTCATATTAACTGAAAGATAGGTTCTTTCACTTCCTCTTGAAAATCTAAATATTGGGGGTATTAAGTTATTAAAATTTGATTTCTTGTTTCCTTTAACTCATATTAAATACGTTTATGTTCAAATGACACCATAAAAATATTACTTGTTTTTTTGTCAGAAATTTCATCATGATGCATTCGTTTCACTATTAAGTGCTTTGATATTTATGATTTTAAATTGATACCACTCTTGTCAATTGTTTCTAATAAGATTTTAAAAAGCAATGGAAATACACATTAATTGGGTTTGAGTCTTTTTTAGTGTGGTCACCATAGATGAAAAATTGGTATTTTCTTCTCTGTTTATAGATCTGTAAAAGTAATAGCAGAGAGGTCAGCCTTTAAGTACTTTAGGTTGATGGTCAAACCACAACATGGACCAATATTGCCTTGGTCCACTGGTTAGATCAAGGGGTGAAAAAGAGGTCTCAAATTTGAAGTGGATTCACTTTACTTCTCTAACATTGGACAAGTAAATATATATCTGACCTTTCTGTGATATAATTTTTTCATCTATTGAACTAGGATAATAACTTTCCAAGTAACTTGTTGAAATGGTTAATGAGATACTATTTAAAAATCACTCTGAACTTCTCCATAAAAAGCTTCAGTGTAAATATAAATGATTATTAACCATGAGTCCTACTGTTTACTGAAAAATGCAAAATACAATGTAGCTGTATTATTTTCATTGTTATTATTAGTTACAGTGATGGTTATAATACTCCCTGATGTAGAAACAAATGTTGTGGTTACATTTTTACTAAAGTGAATAATAAACATGACCTTTCAGTCCCTTGTCTGAGCTGTAATTTAGTTTGGGTATCAGAGCTGGCAATATTTAATAATACCCCAGGAGTTGTAAAATACTCCCTTGACCAAACATTTTATTACCTTGCAAAGAAAGCAGCAATTATGATTATTTTGTTGTTACTATGTCTAAAGAAGAAAGGAGATAAAGAAACCACTTATAAATTCCCAGTCTTATCAGATATTGTGACTCAGTTCATTTTCTTAACAAGTGGAAACGCTTATTTTGTTTCTTGGTTGTTGTTTTTGTTTTGTTTTGTTTTGAGACAGAGTCTCACTCTGTTGCTCAGGCTGGAGTGCAATGGTGCGATCTCATCTCACTGCAACCTCCATCTCCCAGGTTCAAGTGATTCTTGTGCCTCAGCCTCCCGAGTAGCTAGGAGGACAGGCATATGCTATCACACCTGGCTAATATTTGTATTTTTAGTAGAGACAGTGTTTCACCATTTTGGCCAGGCTGGTCTCAAACTCCTGACCTCAGGTGATCTGCCCACCCTGGCCTCCCACAGGCATGAGCCACTGTGCCTGGCCTTGGAAACAGTTTTTTAATTCCTCAGGTGTTTATGCATCACACATCACAAGTGAGAGTTTTCAACAATATATTAAATATTCCTTTTGAATTAAGAAGTTATTAGTAAGTGATTTAAAGGAGAATTGATATGGCTCTAGCACATTTATATGTGTGTCGTATATAATTTAATACTTAGTATTTATATTGATTAAGTATACTCTAAGCTCTTATATTTGCAGAAATCTATATTGCATCATTCTTATTATTGCCTCCATAGTGTAATATATTTTAAAGTGAAACATATTTCTTTTTAAGTTTTTCAATGGAATATTTCCCATGATATGATTTTGTGTTATTTGAGAGGGCACCACTGGCAAAAAACCCATATTAAAAAAAAAAGACAAAATGATAATATTACATTTGCCTGAGAAAACACATGGTTTTCTTTGTGATTCGTAAAGCAGAATTATTCCAGTGAGGGGATTTTCTGCCAGTGGTTGATTATATCTGTTCTGACTATGTATTACGGAACTAGGGAAATCACACTGCTTTGGTTCCCTGGACTCACGGTGAGATGGATCTGAGCTAAAACTGCATTCATCACTTGACCTCCGTGAACTCTTACTCTGACTAGAGGATCACAGTGATGTTTTGAATCTCTAAGAATTAGTGTCACTTCAGAGTCAGTGTTGAGTAATCCCCAAAAGCATGACTACTTCACATTCCCCAGTGCACCGTCACCTTTGTAAATAGTTACAGATCTTGCTGGAGAAGACTGGGAGAAAGTTTAACAATATACATTTTTCATAGTATAGCAGGTTCCCTCCTCAAAGGGACCTGTCTTCCTCTTCATTCAACGGATTCTATGTCTGTAAACTGGCTTGAGTCTGGGAGTTGATTATGGGGTCATGACACTCTCTTTTGGTGATTCAAATTAGACTTCTGTTCCCTTGATCTCAAACTCTTCCACTTATGCAGATCAAGTATGAATTTAATAGACTTCTATGTACTTCTTTTCTAGGGACACCAGGATCCACTAGTCAGTATCATAGATCTTTTTTTGAGTCAGGCTATTCTGATCACTGCTTTGATTTTGCTGTCATCACGGTAACCATGCTCACTTTGTCTTTAGTGATTAAGTTCTGACACCAGGTCCATGCCTCTCCAAAATTCTGGTTTTTTTTTCATTGAACTTAGGATTCCAATTTGGTAGTAATTGAACTGTATTTTTTGAACCACAGAGAACAAATATTCTCAACCACTTTTTCCTCTCACCATTGGAATATGGCCTATGGCACTCTAATTAGAATATTTTTTTTTCTTTTTTAATTTCTGAGAAATGTTACTTAGATATCAGTCTTGAAACTCAAGAGATAAGGGAATTTAAAATTTAAATATCAATTTTTAACTTTTGCAAATCATAATCTCTTTGGTTCTCTGACAACTCACAGTGTGGCTTTTCTCAAATGACTGGAGGATAAGAGATGATTTAAAATCAATATTCCAATGTGTTGCCCCTTCACCTTTCATATAGCACCTTCATTTGTAATGTATATAGGATTCTCCAACAAAACATAAAGATTAACAAGGAATCCTTGAGGTAGAAAGAAGATAGCATTCATTCTCTTTCTCATTGAATTTTACTAAAAATGTATTGAAACAGATTACATAATTAATTATATAAGCAAATGTATGATTTTATTCTACAATGTGTGACTATTTCTATTCTACTTATACTAAACAATTAGAAAGATACAGATTATTCAGAGATATGAGCAAGTAAAATTTTATGGATTAACATGATACATTTTAATTTCCATTATTTTCTAACTGTAAAGTAAATGAATGCTTTTTTAGAAAATAGTGAAAACATAAAGTTATTTATAAATATAATCAGAATAATTGTCAACAAATCCCACTATGCAGAGGTAATACTTTAAAAATTCTGGTACATGAATTCTATCATAGCCACAGGTACGTGACTGAGGCTGTTACAGAAAATTAATTTAATATTAGAAACTGTATGTATATGATTGCATAGTATTACTTGATGTTCACATTTTATAATGAATAGGAACACTTAAAAATATACTTTTTGAAAGTATGTCCCTAAGATGTGTCATCTTTTACTTATGCCTCCCTTTTTTATTGGACATTTGTGATGGTTCATTTCACTGTCACAAAAATTTCTTAAATTACCTCATCATGTTGATACATTCCTACAAGAGGAAATACATGGCCAGAAAGAATAAAAAATGTAAACCACTTAACACATTGCCAAAATTGCTGTCTCAAAAACATATAATTTTTTATATGTTTTAATCTTACTACATACATTGTATAAGAGTTCCCATTTTCCCATGTATAACCCTCACATTATTTATTATCTCTTTTTTCACAATTTGATAGGTTATTTTTTAGCGTTTAATATTTACATATTTGACATTAGTGTCGTAGAACCGTTTTTTGCATTTTATGTTACTGGATTTCTTTTTTTGAAATGCAGCATATAAACAGTCTTCGAGGTCATCAATAATAACATTATTCATTATGTTTTCTTACATTGCTTTTACTTTAAAAATTCCTTTCTCATCCTGTGTATAGGAAACATTTACTATGTTTTAATAATTTTCTCTATAGGTTTATTTTTGCATTTAATTCTTGTTGTTGTTGTTTTTATTTTTTTGGAGACAGTCTAGCTCTGTTGCCTAGGCTGGAGTGCAGTGGTGCAATCTTTGTTCATTGCAACCTCCGCCTCCCTGGATTCAAGCGATTCTCCTGCCTCAGCCTCCCAAGTAGCTGGGACTGCAGGTGCTCACCACCCCACCTGGCTAATTGTTTATATTTTAGTAGAGATGGGTTTCACTGTTTTGCCCAGGCTGGTCTTGAACTCCTGAGCTCAGACAATTCACCTGCCTTGGCCTCCCAAAGTGCTAAGATTACAGGCATGAGTCACCACACCTGGCCTTAATTCTTAATCTATCTAAAACATATTTTAGCATATCCATATAAAATAGAGAACTAACTGATTTTTTCCTACTAAAATATTCCAGTTCTCTCTGGATAATTTACTTAATACTAATGTAAAATTTTAATATATAAAGGTCATTTTTGTGTTTTCTATATTCTACTCAAAGATTCACTCTTTATTACAATGTAAGAAGCATATTTTCAAATACTATTATAGTTTACAATATATTTTAAGTTTTATAAAGAAGTGTTCTTTCTCCAACCACTAAATTCCACATCTACTAAAAAAGAATTGTCGTGGTTTTTCTTTGTCATTTTTATTTGAAATGAGATTTTTTGCATCTCTCTCTCTTCTCTTACCACAAATATATGGTATTTTGACCAGAATTATGTGACTCTATGAATCAATCTGGAAATAGTTGAAATATCTATACATTTTTCAAAAGGAAATATTATGAAAAATATTGGTATAGAGCTCCATTGACATCACTCCTTTCTATGTCCCCTTTAAAGAAACACCGTATGTTCTCACTCATAGGTGGGTGTTGAACAACGAGAACACATGGACTCAGAGAAAGAAATATCACACACTGGGGGCAGCTGGCAGGCGGTAGGGGAGAGACAGTGGGGGGTGGGGAGGGATAACATGGGGAGAAATGCCAGATATAGTGTGCACCTAAAGTAAAATAAATTAAAAAAAAAAGATTAGTTCATTTGATTCATTTTAAAATTCTAATACAGATATGATAATGCATGTGTATGAATGTCCGTATTTATAGGCATCAATATTTTGATTATATCCATTCTTTTTAGTAGAATAATTTTTTAAAATTTCTATTTCAAAAATAATTTTTTCAAGACACAATATTTATCTTCTTTTTAATAGTTACATTTCTTATTTATTACCCTTCTACGTACTATGAGGAAATCTTCTAGAATACCATTAAATGACTATGATGATTTGAAGGAACGATTTTTGTTCCTAACTTTAATTAGACTAACTACTGTATTTTGGTCCACTTCATTTATTTATTCAACAAAAATATATAGTGTACCTACACTAGAATGTGGTAACACTGGACTCTGCTATTTTTAAACTAGTAAAACACTGTCTTTTAGCAAAATCTTATTTATCACATTATTATATAGTTTTATTTATAAAAATTAATAATTATCAGGACAGACACTAAATTTACTGAATAAATCTTTAGCGTTTTTTTTATTTTGCTGAGGAATATCTTTCTTCCTACACTTTGGTTTTGATTTATGAATTATATATATATTGTTTTGTAAGATTAAATCTTATTTGTATTTCTGGAATAAATTATGGTTGTTCTTTTATTATATTCTTTTCCAGATCAGCTCATATTCAGCTTACTTTGATTTGTAATTTATAATTATCTCTTAAATAATAAGAGGGCTCAATATTAAGTTCGTTATTAGTTGAGTTTAATAATTCAGCTTTTTCTAGCTCTAAAATTATTATAATATAGAAATTGTTTTCCCTTGAAATGTACAAAATATTCCTGAAAATTTACCTTCATATAGCCCCTTTTGGATATAATACTGAGAAAAAATTATAAATTTTATTCAGGTTTTTTTTTTAATGTCTGAAGCAGAATGTTATACTATGGTTTTTGACAAAATCCACATTACATTGAAAGTTTAGCATGTATAACAAATTGTTTATGTAATCATTATTCTTAAACGTCTTTTCTAGTCATATATTTGTTCATTCAGTTACTATAGAGTAATGCACTACAAACTATAAATAAGGTATGTGAGCTCCTTTAGTCCATATTCTTATAATACAGAATAAAGTTATTAGATCGTTAGGTATAATTTTTCCTTAAGATTTTAAATACTGGCCGGGCACGGTGGCTCACGCCTGTAATCCCAGCACTTTGGGAGGCTGAGGCGGGCGGATCACGAGGTCAGGAGATCGAGATCAGCCTGATCAACATGGTGAAACCCCGTCTCTACTACAAAAATCACCTGGGCGTGGTGGCGCGCTCCTGTAATCCCAGCTGCTTGGGAGGCTGAGCCAGGAGATTTGCTTGAACCCAGCAGGTGGAGTTTGCAGTGAGCCGAGACGCGCCAATGCACTCCAGCCTGTCAACTGAGACTCCCTCTCAAAAAAAAAAAAAAGATTGTAAATGCCTTAAAGTTCTGGTTTTTTTTTTCAATTTATTCTTGTTTATAATGGCTAAAGATCTACAGATTTATTGATTTTTTTTTTCAAAGAACTAGTGGAGAATTACTGTCAGATTAAAGAAAATTATATCAATGTTCTACATCCCAGGGTATAATACTGCCAATGTCTGAGTGAATTTCTCCACCAATACTCTCCGATATTATGTAATTTTACCTTATCAGTTACCTTTCACTTTTTTATGTAGTCAAATGATTTCTTTGATCTGAATCAGAGGGCAGCAAACTATTTCTGCAAATAATAAGACAGTCAATATTTTAGACTTTATGGGCCATATGGTCTCTGTCACAACTATTCTGTCACTATAATGCAAAGCGCTATAGAAAATATGTAAAGGATGGGTACATCTGTGTCCCAGTAAAACCTATTTACAAAAAGTGGTGGCAGGCTGGATTTAGTTCATGTCTTCGAGTTTGCTGACCTTTATCTATATCATTTTTATAGGCTTTTAAACATACTTGAGTATTACCACTCAAGAAAGGAGGAGAAAGAGAAAATTTTCTTACAACTTTCAATCCTTCTCCATTACTGCCCTATCTTATACTTCCCTTTCATAGAAGATCTTTACAAAAGATTCTTTCCCAGTCTACTTTTCCTGATCAGTCACTAAATTCTTCAACTCACTATCATGTGCTGTTAGAGCTGACTGTGGCATCCAAACAGCTCTTGCTAAACTTGCCACCCAATTTCATTATCACCAAATTGTATATTTTTTAAAAAAAATTATTGGCTTTACTTTGATATCTCAATAATATTTAACAGTTATCCTTTTCTTCTTTCTCGAAATGTTTTCCTCCCATGGCTTCTGTACATTGGTTCATTCAGTTTTCATTTAATCATGTATCTTTTCCATATCTTTGTAAGCTTAAATTCCTCTACCTGAGTTTTATCTTTTTCTTATGGCTACATCCTTGTACTGTTCCCTTATTCCACTATATTCTCTGTCTCTGTCTCACCCTCTCTCTCTGATCTTATTTACATACACAGAATACACTACCATTTATTCACTAAAAATAAACATGTTATTTCTCTATTACATGACCTCTTCTCTGAGTTCCCCACATGTGTAAATCTATACCAACTTCTTATTTGACATCTGAATTCAGATAACTGAGACACCGTAAAAAGGTGTTTCCTCCAAGATCTTTTCTCCATATGAATTTCTTCTTATGTTTCTTGTTTTGTGAATGAAAGTATCCCTTCTGGCAAGTCAGAATCTCAGGAATTCTCTTTAAATCCATCCCCACCCTCATACTTCATAAGTGATCTATCTTGGGGTTT
Organism: Plecturocebus donacophilus; assembly: GCA_004027715.1. Classification (NCBI taxonomy): domain Eukaryota; kingdom Metazoa; phylum Chordata; class Mammalia; order Primates; family Pitheciidae; genus Plecturocebus; species Plecturocebus donacophilus. Next base: position 65,204 of record PVKP010006246.1, read on the forward strand.
ATTGATTATATCTCCTAAATATATCTTGAATTCATTCATGTCTCTCCATCTTTACTAGTGACAGTTTTTGTCCTATTTAGTCTCCTTAACTCTTGTTCTACTGGATTTCTTTCTATACTACAGGCAAGGTGTAGCTTTCAAAACAAAAGTGGATCATGTTACATCCTCCTTTATTTATTTAAAGCAATTTGCTGGAGTCCTATTGTTCACAGAATGAGAACCAAAATATAAGCTAAATAAAAAAACCCTGAATGCTCTGCCTTCACAGAATTTCACATTACACTGTCTTTGCTCTACAATCTCCATTCATGGATGACTCTACTCTCAGCGATGGCTTTATTTTTGTTTTCCTCTTAATTGTCATTCTACCTCCTTTGACAATGTGTTGGTGTAAGTCTAGCCCTAGATTACTATTCATATCCATATAATGAATTCACATTCACCAGCTCCTCAGGAAGCCATTGCAAAAATCCTTGTATGGTCAAACTACCTTGTTTTACTCTTGCTCATGGCCATCTAATGCATTATATGAGATGTACCTAAGTTGACATTATTCCTTCTTTTTCATAATTATTTGATTAATGTTTGCTAAACCTACTTGATCTAATTTACCCAATAAAAGTAACATATGACTTTTTTTGTTGGATTTTTTAATTACAGTGCCTCACTCCATGTCTTGTATATAATAAAAGCTTAATAAATACTTACTAAAAGAATAAATGATTGCGTTCCCAAATTTTACTTTTTAAAAAATTTTCTGCCTTTTAAAGATAATTAGACCTCTTCTTTAAAAAGCTTCTTTTTAAATTTTTATTTCAAAATATTGATACATTTATTTCGCTACAGTTCAAAGCTATACATTAACTTTACAGTATAGAGTTTTATGTGGTCCAGTTTTTTAATATGTATTTTTCTCTCATACTTTTGTTCATTAAAATGCCATTTTATTACATGTTTATGTTCAAAATGATAAAATACATAAGAGCCAACTTCTAAAAATTTATATAACTTTTATGATCTTTTTTAGAACAATTGTGTATGCATTTTTATTACACAAAAATAATAATGTAAGCAAATTGCTTGTAATTTGACATGTTTGCTTACTGTCTTGTGAACATGTTTATATATCAGTAAACATTCTTCTACACATATTTTTAGCTAGTGAATAATATTACTTTATTATACATGGGTTCCAGTTCTATTTTGGTAGTGTTTTTAACATTTTCAGGATAAACAAATTTAGGATGATACTGTTTGCACTTATGTCATTTTCAATATACTTAATGATTAACAATTTATAGTAATAGTTCAATTTATTTTATCACCTCAACATTTAAATTTTTTACAGTGATTTGTTCTAATTGAGATCAAATGATATTTTACTGTTCTATTAATATTCACCACCACTGTGATTACTAGTGATACATGAAATTTCTTACATTTGTTTGACCTTTGTATATTTTAATTTCTATATTTTATGTTCATTTTCTTTGCCTGTTTATAATTTTATTAACTTATAATAGGTTTCAAGTAGTTTATTAATCCTTTAGCTTCTATAAACATTGAAAATTGTTTTTCTCGAAGCTTGCTATTTGGCGCTTAATTATTTTAGGTGGCATTTGATTGTATCATTAGAAAATTAAGTTCATATATAAATTATTCTATATTTTATTTTATTGTTTCTGCCTTTATTGTATGGTACAATGGTTCTCTCAAGAGAATAGTAAATAATTATTCACTTTATTTACTTCTAATAGTCTCATGTTTTTTATTTGCATTAATTCAACTGACTAACTTTTTATTGTCAAACATTTTACCTAGCTCCTCAAATTTATGTCATTTAATCACAACTACAAAATTTTACATTTAAATTGTAAATCATTAAGTAGTTACTTATGGATACATACATTAACATTTTATGCGTTATATTTACATGTTATGTGTATGGACTATATTCATATATATGTTTTCATATATACAAATATATATGAAAATACATGTGCTTCTATTAAAATTTTTATTTTGCTGGTGCTTTTGGCATACTGCTTAGTTAATCTAAAAGGTTAAATTATGTTTAATTATTCTTGTTTAAAAACATATTTTGATTATTTTCATCAAGTTCCTATATTTAGTTATAAAATTATATATATACATATATAAAATTATATATAATTATACCGATAAGAGTGGTTCTTTCCCACTGTCTTGTTTTCTATTGCATTTTATCCTCTCCAGAACCATATTCTAGAAATAAGTCATTGTTAACTCTTTGTTCTGTATTCTTCTGGATACTTTCTGTGCTTATATAAATGAATATTTTCCTCTCAAAAAAGATTATACTAGCTATACTGATCTAAATTCTGTTTGTATGCTTCTGAAATTATTTGTTTCACACAATACATCTTGGACATTTTCTCATTATAGTAAATAAAGATCTACCTCTTTGTTTTTAATTTATTACAATGATTCTCTAATGGTAGACAAGTGAGATGTTTAGGATATTGAGATGAACTTTAGAATTATTATGTCAGTACTCTAATAAAGTGTCTTTGATACATTTAATTGGAATTGCGTTATTTTTTTTTAATAATCTGGAGTGAACGGTCATCTTTTAAATTCTAAATCTTTCATATTGAGATATGATAAAGCCCTATTTAATTATGTTAATTTTTATTTATAAGTCGAGTGTGCAGGAGAATACTACAATGTTATAAATATAGGAGAAATTTTTTTTTAAAATATATTACATATTATTTTATGATTTTTGGTTCTAATATGAATATGTTTTCTTTTTAAATATTTTCTGATTTTTGATCTTCTTTAATGTAGATTTTTTAATTTATATAGTGTGTGTTTAATGCACTTATTACAACCAGAAACAATATGCCAAATATTAATTCCAATTGTGCTTACTTTTTAAGCTTAATAAATAATATATTTTTATTATTTCCCATTATTCCCTGAACACCATCTGTTGTTCAAATTCACATTATTATATTTTTTAATCAAACTTCTGAAATGATGTTGATTAATTAGGAACCTGTGAAAGTGCTCAACCACTTTCTCCTCTCTCACCTCCACAGTAATTCAGAGGAGGAAAAGCATTACTGTGGGTAATTTAGTCCAAGAACATGGAACATTCAGAATGATGGGAGAATGTTTACAACTGGTAACAAGACCCTTCTGCAGGAAGAGAATGCAGTAAAGTGGCCTGGCAGCTATCCTCAATTGACAGTGTCTTTATCCTGGGCAAGTAGACTTAGACATGCTGCTCTAAGCTATAAAGAGAAATACCATTTTTTTCTCCTTTTGTATCTCCCTTTGGGCTCCACTAGAACTTATAATTTCTCTAGTGACAAGAACAAGAAAATCAAAATAAGCATATGTTTTAAGGGCACATTTTTAGGAAAGTACTCTGCTTAAATTTGACCATTGGTTGCATTTAATCAAGCCTAGGCAAATTCATATGCTTTCCAGAGCAGGAGAGGTAAGTAACATAGATGGTACACAAAGCAACATATATAAATAAAGATTATCAACTAGTAGAGACTATGGAAACTTACAGCTTGCATAATGTCTATGAAAGCATTCAAAATTTTAACACTATGGTGGACAAATAAAATAGGTTTAGTTGTAAGCATTTTTGTGGTTCATCTAGTTAGAATGACTGACTCTGGACTTCAAATAATTGACAGTGGTCTTTGTGATTCACATGTTGTTCATTCCAGTTTAGCAAACATAGAATGAGGAACTAAAGTCATTGCAGAGCTAAGCAGCTAATGAAGCTTATTTTGAATTCTTTATTCCTATCATACCTTCATATTTTTGCATCTCAGAGACAAGATTAACATCTGGTTTAGCTGGGAAGGGTCAGGTAAGTGTGTAGAGAACTGGGACCAGGAAAATGTGACCTCAGGGACTTATAATTGCTAAGACAATTCTTCTTCCCATTGACACATTTCTAGACAAAACCAAACAAACAAAACTGAAGTAGGAAAGCATCTGTTAAAGGATTTCTCAACTTCTACACTACTGACATTTTGGACCAGGTGATGGTGGATGCTGGGGTTGGTCCTGAGCATGCGGTAAACATGACTGGCCTCGATGCGTAGACACAAACGTTAGTGTCCATATGCCAATTGTGACAACCAGCAGTGTCTCCAGGAGAGGTAAAAGCAAAATCACCCATGGTTGAGGATTACTAATGTAGTGCACAAAACCTGGTCATAGCGAGGCTAAAATTACATTTCTACAGCCAAGGAAGGTTCACTTGCAATCCTGAAACTTCAGGAGTTGGATGTCATATGTAGAGAACGAGGAGTAATCTATGTAAAGATTGGTAGGTATCTCTAAAGTAAACTGACACTAATTTCTAAATTGAGAGAATTTCTGTGTGCAAACATTTAACAAAGTGGTATTAGGATTTTGTTGATGACATGGATGATATGCTTTCCGTGTTGAGCTTGAAGGACTGATAGGTTAACAGATAAAACAATAAGTGTCCTGTTACAGGATGAGAAAAATAGTTTGTCACCACCATAGTAGTACTATAGACCTAAACAATTTCAGATATGGTACAACAATGTTAGGAGAAAGTGTAAGTACATGGTAGAGAAAATACACTATCCCACATGGTCTCTGAGTAATTGGCTGTGGGAAACACAAATAGTACCCACCAGGCCTAAGAATATTTAATGTTTAGTTAGGCCTCAGTGAATTTGGGACTATTACTTTGCTTGTTTGACTATTATATGTATGGGAAGGGAAGAGATCCTAATAAGAGAGTGTCTGAACAGATTTTAACAATGGGGGTCCTGCAAAGGAAGATTCAAGGGAGAAACTGAAAAGCAAATAAATGGTTTTGAACACACCAGATGAAAATGTGCAGGAGGAAAGTAGCCTCAGGGAAAAAATTTGGAGTCTGGCAGAGACATTTCTGTAATTTTCTACAATCGCTGAAAAGACAGTTTTTTAGATGACATGCTCTACTAGAGGAAGCAATTTTCACGGATGGTAGAATTTTCCTCTATTATATGGGAGAGATATGGTTAAACTCTTGATGAAAGATTTCTTCCAATTGAGTTTAAGGCTCACAGGTAATGAAATCTGAACAAATCTGAACAAATGCCATAGACTGACATGGAGAGGCTGAAATTAAAAAGAAAATAAGATTTTTTTCTTGTCTCTTTAGAAACATTATGAAGCTTAAAAGACCTGGGCTCAAACACTGGCTTTTCCACGTTTAGTTCTTGGATCACAGGCAGACTATGTAGCTATGCCAGTCTGTATTTATATCTCTAAGATAATGATTCTCTAATTACTTTATAGGATGATTTGAAGATATCATAACATCACATAGTAAAGGAAATTACATAATCTGACACATAGTGAGTGCTCTTAACAAATGGTAGCTATTATTGTAGTATTGTTATTCTGCTTGTAATGTCCTACCCCACATATCACTAATTTTTGGTGATGACTCATATCAGCAATTGGAGCCTAGAATAGAATATGTGGTGTGCTTTTTGGATATGCTATTGTATTAGATAAATAAGATTATATATTATAATCATATACATATATATGTAATTATATATAATTCCATATATACACAGACATGGTATGTATGTATTTATGTATGTATCCAGGCATAAATATATGTATATAGTATTGTGGGTGGATGTGTGAACGTAGATGTGGACTTCGACTTAATATTTGTCTTCTTTAATTCTTGAAACTGTAGAAAAGTGTGGCACAAGAGAGATGTGGAAGAAGATTTTTATTATAGAATCCAGTGAAACAATATCAAAACCACAACCAGAACTTAAAGGAAATTTGCATCAGTGTATTCCTATATTAGAAAGAAAAAAATCTCCAATCCATGACCTTAGCTTCTACCTTAATACATCAAAAAAGAAGAGCAAATTAAACACAAAGTAGCAGAAGAATAATTAATAAAATTCACAGTTGAAATCAACAAAATAAAAAACAAACAATAAAGAAAATTAATGAAACTAAAAGCTGGTTAAGAAAAGTGATACAATTGATAAAATTCTAGTCAAATTGATTGACAAAAAAATGAGCAAATATACAAATTACCAATGTCAGGAAGAAGAGAGGGAAGATCACCACAAATCCTAAATATATTAAAAGCGTAGTAAGAGAATGTAATAAACATCTTTTTTCAGGATTACTTTGATAACTTGGGTGTAATTTATAAATTTTTTAAATACATGAACTGTCAAAATTTACTTTAAAAGAAACAGACACCTGAAGATCCCTATGTCTATTGTAAAAATTAAACATGTATTTACAAACTTGCCCACACAAAAATCTACGTGTAGGTGGCAACACTGGTTAGTTCTACCAAACACTGAAGGAAGAAATAATATAAACTATATAAAGTGAAGGGGCTTGAAAACAAATTGAAGAGGAGGAAACACATTCCAACTCACTCAAGAAGGCGATCATTATATCATTACACTGATGCAGAAGCAGACAAAATACAAGAAAGAAAACTACAGGCAAGTACACTTCATAAACATTTGTGTACGATTCCATACACATTTTATATGTCATACCCCAAAATCATTACCAAATAAACTGCATCCCAGGAATGCAAGGTCAGTATGTAATTCATTCCATAATTAACATATAATCATCTCAGTACATGCAGACAAAGCATTTGAGAAAATTTAACATATAATTGTAATAATAATTCAGCACAATAGGAAGAGCAGGGAACTTTTTCAACCTGCCAAAAACCATCTGTAAAAAGGTGATTACTAACATCATGCATAATGAAGACAAATGAATGTTTTCACCCTGAGATCAGGAACAAGACAAAAGTATCTATTTTAATCACTTACTTGACATTGCACAATAGTTCTAGCAAGTGCAATAATTCAAGAAAAAGAAATAAAAGACATAGAGATTGAAGACAAATGTAAAACAATCTGTGTTAAAGCCATCTATGTGGAATATATAACTGAATCTGTTAAAGCTACTAAAGTATGTGAGTTTAGCAAGTTCATAGAGTACAAGAATATTACACAAAAATCAACTATATATTAATAGCAATCAAAAATATTTAAAAACAATTCAATTCACGACATAAAAATATGAAGTACTTAGAGATGAATCTGACTGACATAGCCCAAACCTGTACTCTGAAAACCACAAAATGCAGCTGAAATAAAGAAGATGTAAGCAACGGGTGAGGTGATTGGAAGACAGTATTGTTGGGATGTCAGTTATCTCTAGATTGATTTATAGATTCAACATGATCCTAACCAAAGTCTAAAGCAGCCTCTTTTTTTAGTGGAAATTGATACATTTTTAAATATTAAAATTCATAAGAAATGTAAAAGACCTAGAATAGTCCAAACAAATATGTAAAAAAAAAAAAAAAAGATGGAATGTCAACACTATCTTATTTCAAGACTTACAAAACATCGGTGTGTAAAACAATGTGGAATTGACATTAACATAGACAAACAGATCAATGAAACAGAGAATCCATATATAGCCCACACATATATGGACAACGGATCTTTGACAAAAATGCAAAGGCAGTTCAGGGGAGAAAGCTTAGTCTTTTCAACAAATGATGTTTGCCATCCATATGCCAAAATCAAACAAAAATAACCTCATCTTATACCTCATACCAATTTGATTTCATGGATCATAGACTTAAATGTGAAACCTGAAACCATAAAAATTCTAGAATAAAACATTGGAGAAAATATCGGTGACCTTATGTTAGGCAAATATTTCTTATATATGACAACAGAAGTTTGCTGCATAAAATAATAAAGTGATAATCTGGATTAAAGTTAAAACTTCTGCTCTTTGTTTTGTTTTGTTTGTCTTGTTTTGAGACGGAGTTTTGCTCTTGTTGCCCAGGCTGGTGCAATGGCGCGGTCTCAGCTCGCTGCAACCTCAGCCTCCGGGGTTCAAGCAATTCTCCCGTCTCAGCTTCTTGAGTAGCTGGAATTACAGGTGCCCACCACCAAGTCCGGCTAATTTTTGTATTTTTAGTAGAGATGGGGTTTCACCATGTTGGCCAGGCGGCTGTTGAATTTCTGACCTTAGGTGATCCGCCCACCTTGGCCTCCTAAAGTGCTAGGATTATAGGCGTCAGCCATAGCGCCTGACCAACTTCTGCTCTTTGAGAAGCACTGTGAAAGAAATAAAAATATGAACCACAGACTGATAAAACGAGCTAAAATAAAAATGATAGATCATACCAAGTATTGGCGAAGATGCAGAATAACTAGAACTTTCGTATACTGCTGGTAGGGATGTAAAATGTAAAAATCATTTTGGAAAGCCATTTGGCAGTTGATTAAAAGTTAGACATGAACCTAAGTATGTACTGAGCTATTTGATTTTTAGGTAACCAAGAGACATAAAAGCATATGCCTATACAAAGACTTGTGCATGAAAGAATATAGGGACATTATTTGTAATATCCAGCTACTGGAAACAATCCAAATCTCCATCAGCAGTTTAATGGATAAATAAATTGTAGTGTATCTGTATAATGGGATACTATTGAGCAATATAAAGGAACACACTGTTGATATTACAACATAGATGAATCTCAGAATATTTATGTTGAGTGAAAGAAGACAAATCAAAACGGATTACATTCTGTATGACTCCATAGACATTGTAAAAGAAAATTCTAGAGATTGCAAAGTCATCTATTGTGACAAAAGTTTAGTTGTTTCCTGGAGATGAAGGAGATTGGTAATAGGAAGACTGAAAAGGAGAACAAGGAAGTTTGTAAGTGGTGAAAACATTTTCAATTTTCACTATGTTAATAGCTTTATCAGTGCATACACATCTCAAACTTATTAAATTATATATTTTTAAAATGTGTAGTATATCCTACATCAATTGTAATTCCATAAATCTATTAAAAATGCAACCTGAGTCTTGAATAAGAAACTCTAACTGAACCATGAATAATTAAAAAAAATGGGAAAAGCAGTACATAGATCTGGGGATTTTTCAGAGTGGTAGAAGCAATAATGGAAGAGGCAGACTCACTGTTAAAATAGGTTTCAGTCTCATGCCTAGGAGATGTGTCTAAACGTTGGGGAGCTGGATTGAGGGAGCACTAGCACAACGCATTACCCATCATCTAACACTGTGGAGAAGAACTACCCACAGCAGTGAGCAACACCGCAACGAACTGGTATCAGAGAACTAGGGAGTGAATTGCCTGAAGGTCAGAAACAAACAGATGAAGTTTTTTTTTTTTAAACATTTTGTTGCTTTTTAGGTTTTGGGGTACATGTGAAGAACATGCAGGATTGTTGCTTAGGTACATACATGGCAATGTGGTTTGCTGCCTTCCTCCCCATCACTATCTGGCATTTCTCCCATGTTATCCCTCCCCAACTCCCCACTCCCCACTGTCCCTCCCCTAGTTCCCCCCACAGACCCCAGTGTGTGATGCTCCCCTCCCTGTGTCCATGTGTTCTCATTGTTCAACACCCGCCTGAGTGAGAACATGCGGTGCTTGATTTTCTGTTCTTGTGTCAGTTTGCTGAGATGAAGTTGTTAACAGCATTGTGTCTTTTCATTTTTTTAATTTAGTTTCTTTTTGCTTTTTTACATTTCTAGTCTCATAAGTAAAAATTTGGCATGTCTTCTGCAGTTCATTATTATATACAAGAACAACAATTGATTCTAGCTGTAAATTCTTTAGCATATTAAGAAAACACTCATTTCTCCCAGTTTGTGATGTTTATAATAAATACATATTAATGTTTGTCACATAACTATGCCATATCAATGGAAATTTTTATTGACTAATTAATAAAGTTGATTTATAAGTTTTCTAATTTTAACTATCCTTGCTTTGCTACTAGAAATTCTATATCAATTTCATAGTATAGCATGGTAAGATATGGCTGAAGTAAATTTGCTATCAAATATCAAGTATTATGTATCCATATCTGTAAAGAAAGCCAGTATTTTTTTCTTTGCCATTTTTATTACCAGAATTACACAAGCATTTCATGTAAATTGTAAACCTTCTCATAATTTTTGTGTCCTGCTATAAAGTATATAAAAATGAATACTTATTTCATTGATGTCATCCTTATAAAAATGGATATTTATTTCATTGATGTCATACTTACTTCTTTGGGTCCTGCAATTTTTGGAGCAGGGGCAGGGTGGGGAAGATATTTTTCTAAACTCATTTCTATATAACTTCCACAGTCAAAAATATTATTTCTTCTCTCCATGAAACTGTATTGAAAAGTCTATATTTTCAAGAAATTAATCAACTTTTAAGAGATTCTCAACTTTGTTTGCATAGTGATATAAATACAAATTTTAAATTTGAAAGTAAAATAAAATGACAGTCTTTCTATTTTCAGTTTTATAAATCATTTCTCTTTCTGTGGTCTTAATGACTTTCTTAAGCACTGATGTCTAGTCTGCTTTCTGGGTTTTACTTTCCAGAAGTTTAAATGTATATATCATTGTTTTAAAAATGGCTCTAAGAAATCATTATTGAATATAATTCTTTGTCTCTTGATTTCTTATCACTGATTCATTTTCCCTGTTTGACATTTATTACTTTGTATCCTCCCCTAAATACATATTCTTACACCATTTATATTACTAAGTATAAATTTCAGTTTTTACAATTTCCTCTCTTGTTGCATAATGAAAGCATTTAATACCATGACCTTATTTCAGAGTGCAGTGTTGACTACATGCCATGAATTTTGACGAGTATGTTTCTGATTAGTATATAATTTTTCAATAGATTTTGTTTATGCCTTTGTTTTCTATTTTGACCTTAGATTTATTTATTGCTATGGGTTTTTTTTGTCTGTATGTATTGACTTATAAGACGTTAAAAAAAATTCTAATTGATTTCTAATTTTATTACATTAATTTATTTTTACTTTGTGAGAAAAATTGAGATTTTCCTAGGTTGACAGTGGAAAAATTTTAGTATCATGAGCTTTCGGCATTAAAATGTATTATTTATATCTAGGGTACAATTTTCAATACATTAACTCTCCTAATGATAATATTTACATTTTGTCATGTTTGTGCTGCCTTTTGCTTATTGATCTCTCAAAATTGAGAGCTGTGCATTGATTTCATAAAGTATCCTTATACCTTGATTCTTAATTTCATAATGGATCCTTATATCTTGATCCTTTTCTTTATGAGTATAGATTTTTATATATGCATTGTTACTCCATATTATTTCATACATAAAATTTAAAAATATTTATATGTCTCATGGAAATAGCACCAATTAGAAATGTATATTGAAGCCAGATGCAGTGGCTGACACTGTAATTTCAGAACTTTGGGAGGCTGAGGCAGGAGCATCTCTTGAGGCCAGAAGTTCAAGTCCAGCCTTGGCAACATAGCAAGACCCCCATTTCTACACAAAATTAAAACATTAGGCAGGTGTGATGGTATATGCTTGTAGTCCAGCTACTCTCGAGGCTAAAGCAGGAGGATTCCTTGAGCCAGGGGTTCAAAGTTATAGTGAGCTATGAGCATGCTGCTGTACTCTAGGCCAGGTGACGAGCAAGACCCTATCTCTAAAAGAAGAAAAAAGTAAAATGTATATTGATATATTTTGTACATAAAATGCTTTTTAGCTAAATTCTATAATATTTTAATTTTATGAGCTTTATTTAAATTTGTTTCTAATATTCCTAGCACACTTTTAAATATGCATGTTTTTTTAAAATGTGGGTCACTTACTTTTGATTTAAGGGATATCTTATAAAATAGATTTACATATAATTCAATAAATTTTATCCTAAGACCCACTTGAGATCATTCTTCCCTGTAAGAGATATATTATGTTTTATAACATGATTGTGTTTTCTGTTTTTAGACATTTCGTTTCCTTTGTTCTACATTTTTGCATATCACCTGTGTATTCTTGTCTCATCTTTATTAACATTTCAGAAAGTATATGTCTTGCTTTATGTTCTCCAAATATGTGCCTTTTTAAAAGTTTTTTTGTTTTATTTCTGATGTCTCGAACATTTAAAACAGTGAAAAATGAAGGAATATAAATAATTTTATTCCAACTGCCTTAGAAAAGAACTCTTCATTCCTTTACTCTTTCCCTCTTCTTCAAAAATATATTCTAGTTATTTGTGGATAAAATGTTAATATATTATCATATAATTTTAATATTCTTTTTAATATTATTTCTTATTTTTATATTTTTCTTTAGTATTTTGTGGATTGATGAAGAATTTTTTTCTTTTAGATTTCTCTCAGTGTTGCCTTGTTGTATGTGTCGCCTCACATGATGCACGTAAAGTAATTTATTTGCTGGATGGTATGGAATCTTATAGTATTCTTTTATTTAGTCATGATGTGTCAAACTGCTGGAATGACATTGTTTGAAGTGCAATGAGCCATTTTGATCTATATATTGAATTTTTCCATCTCAGGGGCATTTCTGATTTCCATCTGACTGTCTTTTTGTTTTACCTCCTTTACGTCTTTTTTATTACCATCCTTTTCCATATCTGGCTTTCAGATACTTTTCTCTTAATCTTCTAGTTGTTCAGCATTTTCTATCTTTGTTCATCACTCTTCTTCATTCAGGCAGTCATTTTAAAACTTTTCTTCTGTGTCACATTACTTTTCAACAGCCTTTTTTTTTTTTTTAAGACAGTTTCTCACTCTGTTACCAGGCTGAAGTGCAAGGGCACATTCTTGGCTCACTGCAACCTCTGTCTCCCAAGTTCAAGCGATTCTTCTGCCTTAGCCTCCCAAGTAGCTGAACAAATTTTATTGTAGAGTTTTTCTCTTCAATTTGGTCTCTTAAAAAGTATTTCTCAAATCCCTTGTATATCTACTCTCTTTCTCTCTCTGATCTTCTCTTCTGTTTTGTCATCCTTTTGCATTTATTATGGCAACTTACATTCTCAGTTGGATATTCTATCCTCTTTGGTACATATCCAGGTTAGTTTTACCTTATATGAAAAAAAAAAGAACCATTTTGTGAACTGCTGCACTGATCCTTTTCAACATTTTTCATTTTGCTTTTTTTGACCTTTTCTTTGTTTTACTATAATACTTCTTATTGGACTCACATTTTGTTCCTCCTGAAACAAAGAAAAATTGGTTCCAATACAGTGTTTGCAAAGGCACAGAGGACAGGACTACTGTGTCCAGAATTGAGCTTGTGGAATTACTTCTTAGATGTGCAGCCACTCTAAAGTTGATTTGAGATGCTTTCAGTCTCAGTTCAAACTTTTAGCAGGTAGCCCTTATCTAATGATCTACCATCTTCCCCTACCTAGACTGCTTTTCTTAAAAATACTTTATGGAAAGATAACATGGGAAAATAACAATTTGTATCTAATGAAAAGAAATTCACCAACTGCTAAAGATTTTTCTTTTGTGGATTGCACGTCCCAGAATGTACTGCTGTTCTTCTCACTATAGGAGGAGCTTAAGTCTCTGTAGAGATATTGTATTTCTTTTCCTTCCCATGATTAATTTTACATTTAGCTTTAGTTTTATTTCAAATTTATAAATAATTTTCTCAAATACTTAGTGTATCATCAGCATTCCTTTTTTATAACACATTTTTTTCATTTATCTCTAGTTTTCTTCAAGTCTTGTCAGAATGACTCAGTCTTCAAGTGATTTTTTTTTTTTGAGACAGTCTCGCTCTGTCACCCAGACTGGAGTGCAGTGGCACAATCTCAGCCCACTGCAACTTCCACCTCCGGAGTTCAAGCCATTCTTGTGCCTCAGCCTCCTGAATAGCTGGATTACAGGTACCCATCATCGCTCCCGGCTAATGTTTGTATTTTTAGTAAAGACAGGGTTTCTCTATTTTGGCCAGGCTTTTCTCAAAAGTCTGATCTCAAGTGATCTGCCCAACTCATCCTCCAAAGTGCTGGGATTACAAGGGTGAACCACCATGCCTGGCCAGGTAATTTTTAAAAGAACAACACAGACATAAGGAATATGACTTCTGAATCTTTCTACATATAGAAATGTTTCACTCTTCATTCTCATAAGTCAGGAAGACTGAACCCAAAGTTACTTTTAGACACAAACTTCTCCACATCTGATATTTTGGTTGCAAATATGGAATGTGTTTGCGAATCACAAATGGAAGAGGTTGCTGTCCAGATTTCTTTGTGGCATGGTTCTCTAATATTAGGTTTTGTAATAATATGTTTTGTCACATTGGTCTGTCCAGCTACAATTCTTGCGTATTGTAAGAGAACATTACTAATTTCTTTAGAACACTAAATTATTTAAGCATGTTCCAAGGCTGACTAAAATAATTATTCTTAAGCACTGTAGCCCACATTTCTGAAATAAAGAAAGCTCTTAAATGTACATGTTGTTTTAAATGTTGACATGTTTCCTTAAAAAAAAAATATGTAATTATCAAAAAAGAAAAGTATTTTTGTGAACAAACTATTTTGGTTATTTCTCCTGTTGATCTTTGTAACCATAATTCATAGTCTATATTAGAAATTGTTGTTTAAATATTTCGAATATCAGCAGACAATTCTACAAATCACAGTAAAAGCAGACTGCTAAGGAACACCAATAAATGGTCAGTAAATTGCACTTCTGTGTAAATGAAAACTTGAAGGACTACCTGTGGACATAACTTATGTGCTATCTGCTACCAAAGAGTAATATTTTCACAGGTTCAGACAGATTATAGTCTTCTGGACAAGAGGTGATTTGAAGATATCAGAAGTAAACATCATAGAGTAGTACTGAAAAATCAAGACGTATGGAGAGCCCACTTGGCCATCATTGTATGTATTACTAACACATACACCTGTTAGATAAAATAGTAGATTTTTGGTAATGGTTTATGACATTTTATAGGGTCACAAGTTGATAATGCATTATTAAGATGTCTTGCTAAATAGTTCAGTGCCTTGTGTGAGACTCATTGTAGTGCCAGATTCAAATATGCTAAAGAATTTAAGTGAGTGGCAAAGAAAGGGGGACTTAAATCAGTTTTATTAAGTTCTGCAAGTGACTAGATCATAGAATTAGAACTTTATTCAAATTTGTTTTACTTTGTACAAAAGCAGAGCTTCTTATATTCCTTGATAAATTTGCAAATATGTCATTTTAAAATTCCATTGAAGTCTCGACATGTTGCTCTTTCTGTCATGAAATCCTGGGGTATCGCCTTGCCAGCTGGAAAGCTTTGTGGTCAGTGGTGCCTTTGCCTAAGTTTTGCTGGAGCGCACTGGCCTCGTTCCACCCATTCGGCCTGGCAGGCCCCACTCGCCTAACACTACTGGCACTGATCTCATGCCTGCCAAGGGTAGCCAGATGTGGAGCAGGGAGGGTGAGTGAGCGAGCATGGGGTCCAGCTGCTGTGCACAGCCAGGCTTGTCAGCTATGGCAGGCCAGGCAGCTCCAGGTGCTGGCATGGGCGCTGGCTTCCTGTGAGGCCGTGGTTGGACCAGGCATACCGCAAGCAGCTTCCACCGCTGGCACTGGGGAATGTCGTGGTGCCTGGAAGCTTGGAGATGCCAGGTACTGCAGAGTCCCAAAGAGGGTGTCATAGCCCTGAAATGGGGAGCTCCTAGGCCTGGGATCCCCAAAA
This sequence comes from Plecturocebus donacophilus, assembly GCA_004027715.1. NCBI lineage: Eukaryota > Metazoa > Chordata > Mammalia > Primates > Pitheciidae > Plecturocebus > Plecturocebus donacophilus. Next base: position 80,829 of record PVKP010006246.1, read on the forward strand.
AGCTGCAGATCCTCTCTCCATCTCTCTTCTCTCCTCCTCATTGCCTGCAACATGGGGAGCTAGGGGGTGTGTTTCAGCCTCTTTTTTGTTACAGTTCTTTCAGTCCCACCGTTCAGCAGGCCCCAAGTTTTGGTCCCAAGTCCAGGAAGAATGAGGTATACTGACAACTGAAGGGTGAGTGAGGCAAAGAGGTGCTTTAATGAGCGGCAGTACAACTCTCAGGAGACCTGAAATAGGTAGCTCATTTTTGCAGGCAGGTTGTCAGGAAAGCCAGTGTCTGACTGAGTCCAGGGGTTTTTATGGGCTTCAAAGGGGAGGAAGTGCATGCTAGTCGGTCCTGGGTGGCCATAGGTGGGCCTGGAAATAGCACTGTAAGTTCTCACTCCATTCCAGGGAACCAGCAGCCTGGCCCCCAGGCTTCAGGCCTTTGGTGGCCTGAAGGTGAGGCTTCACTGGGGAACTGCCTCTTTCTGCCCAGGAGCCTGTCTGCCTCCTGCTGCCATCAACCTACCATACATGGCACCCAGGTTGTTCATGCTGAGGGGCACCTGCATACCCACACCAAGCTGCCTTCGGCCCTCCCCTTCGGCTTCCCTCCTGTGATTGTGAGAATCCAGAATCCAGAGGAGGCTGAGGTGGGAGGGGGCTGGTGTGTCAGCACCACCCCAAGCGTGCACCCACCCAGCCGGGTCATGGCAGTGCCCTGGTGACCATAGATTCACTCTGAAATCAGAGTGGGCACTTGGAGTAGGGAGAGGCCAGGTAGTGGGAGCAGGTGCTTTCAAGCCTGCAGAGGCAAGGAGCTTCCTGGGCCCCCAAGAGCACAGGGATGCACAGGTCCACAGCCAGGGATGGGCAGCTGCAGCTACACCCAGAAGTGCAGGGCTTCTGCCCCACCAACTCAGAAGGGGGTGGGGCACCCTCCCGCTCCCGGCTCCCCCTGATTCTGTGGATCCTGCAGCCCTGGCTGTGCCTCCCCAACTGCAGTCAATATCTTTGCAGCCACTTTTCCAGATAGGTCATAGCTGCCACCATTTCTATTTAATTTTTAAATTTTTGCTAGGTACTGGTATATAAGAGAAACTGAAACACAGTCTTTCAATGTGATTTAAATTATTTGGACAAGTAGAAATGTTTAGCTATTGAATTTTCGTTTTATTTTTCTGCATGCACTGTTATCTCTGATGATCATCTTTCATTAAAATGAAAAAAAAAACATTCCTAATATGAATCTGTCATTTTAAGATCTTTATCACAAGAGTTGGAAATGGGAATATCATCCTTGTGAACCAACAAATGGCTGTCTCTTGGTGTATTAACTCATTACTACCTCACAATGCACTTACTTAACAGTATACATAGGCCAATGATTAATTATACCCTTTGTGTAAGATAGAGTTGCTTAGAGTAATTTTCTTTATATTCTCTTAAATATTTGTTACATTTTACATTCTGTGGATTACATTTTACATTCTGCGGATTCATTATATGCTAAATATAACTGGTATGCCCCGTGTTTGAAAACTTTTTAAATTAATTTTTTAAATTTGGTTGATAATAAAGCTGTTATTTTTTTCATAAGAAAAATATGCCTTTATACTGGATCCATTCTTGTAATTCATAATCAATAATTATGCAAAATAAGTACATTAGAGTTTCTTACATTACATTACATTAGATGATATATATGCATCATTACTTAGAACCTAATGGCATTTAACACAATAAGGTGAAATTATAGATAAGATTTAAAAAAATATTTGCAGAGGGACAAACAAGTTTTATTATTTTTCAGTTAATATTAATTAGCTTGCCTAATAATTGAAATATATTATAAATAAAGGAGTTAAGGACATTAAAAAACCTGCTTTTGATGATAATTACCATGGTTATTTGCATTAAAATTACAGATAAAGAAAATATTTTTTCATGTCATCTTATGTCTAAAAATGTACCAGTCTTTATGTTATGTAATGATTTTATACTTAATAAATTTCTTATATGACTATTCTCTTCCTTTCTTAATTAAGAGCTTTCTGGAATTTAAATCAAGTTTTATTTTCTAATACATTCAAACAGCATAGAAATATAAGCACAGGGGTGTGTGTGTGTGTTTTAAAAATATTTCTATGGATGTTTTTGTATTCAAAATGCATTATTCTATGGCAATTTCTATTTCTTTTTTTTTATTTCTCTGCCTCTTCTTTTATTTCCTGAAGTCTCAAAAATCTCATGTAGGGTATTCAATTTACAATCCAATGCCTTGCAGGAAATCAAATGAGAAATAAAGGTTCCTCTTGTTCTCTCACAGTTGGAATAAAGATTGGCAAAATCATATTGGAAAAAAGCACCAGCAACTTCAAATTAATGAGAATCATCTATGGTCATTCATAACATGTTTCCTTTGGCTGTTATCTTCTTTTTCAAAAAAATTACTAATTCAAGCTCAGAACAAGGATAGCCACCCATTGACCTGAATATATAACATTTGATTTGAAATTTTGGAACATTTTTTATTGTCTTCATCTAGCTGGTTAGGAATCAGAGTTGTACACTAATTTTAGGTTGTAAAAATTGCAACAGAACTTTAAAGCAATCCATGCCTGCTGAGAGAAGTGGTGTATTTCATGCTTAGTGTCAGCTCCCAAAATAACTAGAAGTTTAAAAAAAAAAGAAAAAGAAAAAAAAAAACCTCTTCACTCTCTTTTTATGTTAGTCTGTAGTAATGTGAAATAAGTTAACCTAAAGCTGTTGCCTTCATCCTTTGGATAGTCACACATTTTTGGAAAAAAGAACCTTCTATTTTATGTATCCATAGATAGAAACTGACAAGGGATATCTGAGACAAATAGTATACATATCCAGAAAGAATCTCACAGTTTCAAATTAAGAAGCAAAGAACATGGAGCACCAAGAGTGGCTCCTGGTGCATGAGAAGACTTAGGGAAGTGGAATTTCTGTCCTTGACATTTTTTTTCCTCTGGCTTTATGTAGGAGATAAAGGATGATCAGATGGCAAAAGCTAGAGAACCACTATTTTTGGACGAACTTAATTATATTAAGCCTCTATATTTGAATTCCTTGTCAAAGGTAGAATCCATTTAGCTTAGTCGGCTCATTCTGTAGTGTGCGATAAGGAGGGAAGACTAACACATTGCCTTGCTAAAGCCAGGTATTATTTATTGTTAAAAAGTAGGTTCTCAGACCAGATTGCTGCATTTAAATCTCAGCTCTACCATGTTCTAGATCTATGATCCTAGGCAGGATACTTACTGAGCCTCAGTTTTCTCCTCTGTAAAATGGAGATAATAATAGGCTCTGCTTCAGAGTCATAACAAAATTCCATGAGCTAATATGGATAACAGTTTACATTAGAAAAGTCTTGGTACAGAAAAGATATTCTTTAAGATTAGTTAATATTCATGTTTCATTTTCCTGATAGGTGCCACCAGGTAGGGAGTGAGTGAATACTGCCTGCAGAAGAGTATTAGAAACATCTAGTTAGGGAATAGGCAAAGGAATGGCAAGTGTTGTATTTCTGTATGGATCATATCTGAAAAACCTCACGTCAATTGAAGGCTTTGTTACATGGGGCAGTTTGGGATGTGTTGGGTGATTCAGTGAC
>PVKP010006247.1:0-84451 GCA_004027715.1 Plecturocebus donacophilus
CTAAAAGGGCACCCAGTCCTGTATACTCCGTACCAAGAAGCGCCCCGCCAGGGCACCGGCAAAACAGCCGCACCGGCCAAAAGAGTTGCGCTGGCGACCCATGTGGCTCCTTCGCCGGGAATCTCCCAGTTTGTGGGCATCAAAAATTCGTCTGCAATTGCGGCATCCACTCGCTCTCTGCGCCTTCACTGGGAGCTATAATCCTGAGCTGCTGCTATGCAGCCATCTTGGATCTCTCTCCGCCCGGTGATGAAGTTTTTTCTGTTTCTTAGTTTTCCTTTAGTGGATGCCCGTTCCCCACAGAGCTGGACCTTCCCGGGTTCGCTGTGCTTGCTTTGAAACTCTCAGTCCTTAGCGCTTCCAATTGCTATTTTCCTTGTGGGGATGGGACCAGCCAAGCCCGTCTGTCCCGTATACTCCGCACGGAGAAGCGCCACACTGGGGCACCGGAAAAACAGTCGCGCCGGCCAAAAGAGTGGTGCTGGCGACCCGTGTGGCTCCTCTGCCGGGAATCTCCTGGTCTGTGGGCAACAAAAATTCGTCGGAAAGTGCGGCATCCACTTGTTCTCTGCGCTTTCACTGGGAGCTACATTCCTGAGCTGTTGCTAATCAGCCATCTTGGATCTCTCTCAGCAGCAGGATTTAAACCTAAAGATGTGCTTCTGAGTCTCCGTTCTCTGCAAAGATTTAATCTCCCTGTCTTCTCAGTCCCCCTCAGAAAATACTTGGCAGGTGCGTCCAGCCCAGCGCCTTCTGAGAAGACAGACCACTGCTCCTCCTTGGATTCTGTGTGATTTCACATAAACGGCAGCATTCTGTGGCCCGCCTTTTGCCCCCGTCCACAGATCAATCCAGCTGTCTCCTTTCCATTAATTCTTAATTTCTGACCATATTCTGTTTTTCTCCTTTTAAATGGACATGTTATTAGTAAGGTAATAAGACACAGCCGGGGTCTGGCGATGTCACCCGCACGTCTCTGCGCCTCCTAGAATCCTGAATGCCTATTTTTTAGTAGAGACAGGGTTTCATCATGTTGGCCAGGCTGGTCTTGTACTCCTGACCTCAGGTGATCTACCTACCTCAGCCTCCCAAAGCTCTGGGATTACAGGTGTGACCCACCACACCCAGACGAAAGGAGTTTTTTTGAGTGGTTGCCAGTTTCTTTGTTCCTTATAATGTTTTGCTTTTTTTTTTTTTTTCCTGGGGAGAAATGTTGGGAAGAAATAGAGGCACAATCATACATTTTGAAAAAGGCCATGGGCTTTGATATCAGCCAGCCCTGAGTTCAACTCCTGATTTTTTTTCTCCACTTACTAGCTTTTTGACCTTCAAAATGTTATTTGATACTCCTCACTAAGCCTGTTTCCTCAGAGATAATGGAGGTGATATTCTTAGAGAGTTATTTTAAGGAATAAATGAATTAATGTATGTAGGACATTTGGCACACCACCTAGCAGGTATTGATGTTTTTAAAAAACTCATTTTCCCTCCTCCCTCATTTAACAATGATGATGACGATGACAATGATAGCAGCTACCACCTAATTCCTGTTTCCTGTGTGCCAGGCATTTATATGTGATTCTAAATCGTAGCAGTAACCCTGTATAATAGGTATCCCTGTACCTATTTTATAAGTGCAGAAACAGACTCAGGTAAGTTATTTAAATTGCCTAATGTTATCAGGCTACTAAGTGGCAGAGTCAAGATTCTAACCCTGGCCATTTTGATTACAAAGCCTACACCACACTGCCTCCCACTGCTGAACCTGTTAACTCCTCATTTTAAAAATCAATTTCCAGGCCTTCTCCCTTCTGAAGTAAAAATGTTTTGTTCTTATCTCTTTCTTTCATTTTCTATTTTTGAAGTTTACTTCATCTTTTGAAGGACAGAGTACAAGAACAAGGGCTGTGATCTAGTGCCACCTCTGTTGCACACTAGCTAGGACCTTTGACTAGTTTTGTTACCTCTCTAAATCTCTGTGCTCATCTGTATAATGGAAACCCATAATGAGACTTAACTTCTTACAGTAATTAGGAGTAGGTAAGGGAAAATAAATTTAAAGCTGGATGCCTAACAGAAAATTGTAAATTTCAGCTGCTTTTCAGTCAAGCTTCTTTGTTCATTTACATTAAAATCTTTTTGTGCCTTATTGTCCTCTCTCCTTGATTTTTACATGTCAATGTCAGTCATCAGTCTTTTTCCAACCTCTTGGTTGTTGCCTTGCATTTATCCATCCTTTTTCCATGTCTTGTCAATGAGTTAACATGCTCTCTACACACACTTAGTACCCAATCAGTATTTATTGATGCTAATAATGATGGTTAAACAAAGCTGCTGTTGGCACCAGTCCTGCAGCCTCTGAGACTGCCTGAGTAATCATGACTTCCTAAAAACAGAAACATACTCAATCATCTTATTTATAATTGAAGGTCAGAGTTTGATGTCAGCATTTGTTTCTGTGATGACTGTGTAGCTTTTTTGAAGAGTTACCTTTGACAGTTGGAGTAGTCCAAGATTTCTGGTTTGGGGCTGATTATCATGCACTCTTAAATTACTTCCTAAAATAGATGCAGCATCGTAGAGATGGGTTAAACAAATATTGATCATGGTACAGATCTACTTTAATTGGAGCAAGAGGTCAGGAGAGGCTTATCACTGAGGTGTAGTTGGCTGCCAGGCTTCTAGGTTAGTTTCCTGGTCTTCTTGCCTATAATGTTTTTTGCATCAGAGAAAATTGTACAGGCTTATTTTTAATTCTAAGCACTCCTCTCTGTTCTCTGCCTTTTTGATATCTCTAATATGTTCCCACCTAATTTTCTTGATCTTCAGAAGATGTCTTATTTCTTGCTTTTTCTTGCCTCAAATTCTGTCCTCCATGAAAACATTGTCTTCCTCAGCTAACTTTGTGGGAATCTAGCAAGATGTTCTGCTTATTATATTTGGGCACTATGCACTAACAATTCAGCTGCTGACACTGATAGCATTATTCTGAAGAATGTCTTGTTGATAAAGTTGAATTTAAAACCCATTATGGTGACACAATTCCATAATTTTAATAACCAGTTTTTTTAAACAAAAGGAAATAAATGGAAAAAAGTTTTTAAGGATAAACTAGTAAAAAGAAGATTGTAACCAAATGCAAATAAATACCTCAATGTGGCATATTTAATTTAGTAGAAAGTAGAAATTGTTAATTATTTCATTTAGTAGAAAGTATTTCATTTAGTAGAAAGTAGAAATTGTTAATTATTTTTTACTGTACCTAATGATTCCCAAACTTACATTTTTAACTTTGATCTCCTATCAAGGGCCTCTCCTGTATTTCCACCAATATCTAATTTAGACTTTAAAAAAAAATTCTGGAAAAGGCTGCTAGTCCAGGCCCTGTACCCCACCACACACAAAAAAGTAGCCAGGAGTTCCTTTTCGCTTTTATACACGCACAGATAAACATTGATACACATTTATACATACACACATATATGCTAACTTTTTAGTTCTTTTGTACTCAAATAAATACAAGGGGATATGAAGCTATTTAAGCATATGTGATTCATAAGTACAGGGAAAATGTTTCTTGTATTGTCAAAATTATTTTTAGGAAAGAGATCCAAGATGGCCGAGTACTAGCAGCTCAGGATTGTAGCTCCCAGAGAAAGCGCACAGAACAAGAGGATGCCACATTTTCAGACGAATTTTTGTTGCTCACGGACCAGGAGATTCCCAGCAGAGGAGCCCCACGGGTCGCCAGCGTGACTCTTGTGGCCGGCGTGGTGGTTTTGCTGGCGCTTTGGCACGGCGGTTCTCGGTGCAGAGTAAATGGGACTAGGTCCCCTTTTGATAGACGTTTGGAGCTCCAGGAAGGCAGAGTCGCCCATTTACCTGTTTGAAAAAAGGATTCAAGAGGGAAGCCAGACCGGAGATTCCCGAGCAGAAAAGCACCATGAATCTTAATGCCGCTGTTTTAGCTGGCACAGTGGGTTGCTCAGATTTCAGCATTGGGAATCAACAAGTTGGACTTCCACTCAGAAACCTAATTTGAAAGTTGGCAATTACAGAGACAAAAGGTGGATAAATTTACAATGACGGGAAGAAACCAGCGTAAAAAAGCTGAGAATACCCAGAATCAGAATGCCTCTCCTTTTACAGAGGATCACAGTTCTTCACCATCAAGGGAACAGGCCTGATGGAGAACGAGTGCATTCCATTAACAGAATTAGGCTTCAGAAGGTGGATAAGGAACTTTTGTGAGCTAAAAGAATATGTTCTAGTCCAATGTAAAGAAACTAAGAACGTTGAAAAAAGGCTTGATGAAATCCTAATGAGAATAGACAATTTAGAAATGAATATAAGTGAGTTAATGGAACTGAAGAACACAATATGAGAACTTTGCGAAGTATGCACAAGTTTTAACAGTCTAATTGATCAAGCAGAAGAAAGGATATCAGAGGTCGAAGACTTACTTAATGAAATGAAACGAGAAGACAAGATTTGAGAAGAAAGACTAAAAAGGAATGAGCAAAGTCTCCAGGAAATATGGGACTATGTGAAAAGACCTCATTTACGACTACTGGGTGTACCTGAATGTCATGAAGAGAATGAATCCAAGTTGGAAAATATTTTTCAGGATATTATTCAGGAAAACTTTCCTAACCTAGCAAGGCAGGACAATACTCAACTCCAGGTAATCCAGAGAACACCACAAAGATATTCCTCAAGTAGACCAACTCCAAGACATATAATCACTAGATCCACTAGGGTTGAAATAAAGGAGAAAATTCTAAGGGCAGCTAGAGAGAAAGGTCAGATTATCCATAAAGGGAAGCCTATCAGACTCACAGCAGACCTCTCAGCAGAAACCTTACAATCTAGAAGAGAGTAGGGGTCAATATTTAATATCCTCAAAGAAAAGAATTTTCAACCCAGAATCTCATATCCAGCCAAACTAAGCTTCATAAACGAAGGAAAAATAAAATTTTTCACGAATAAGCAAGTACTCAGAGATTTCATCACCACCAGGCCTGCTATGAAAGAAGCACTACAAACAGAAAGGAACAACCAGTATCAGTCATCTCAAAAATTAACCAAAATGTAAAGAGTATCTTTATAATGAAGAATTTACATCAATTAACAGGCAAAATAGTCAGCTAGCATTAAATTACAATATTGAACTCACAAATATTAATCCTAAACTTAAATGGATACAATGCCCTAATTAAAGTCAGAGACAGGCAAATCAAATAAAAAGTTAAAATCCATTGGTACGCAGTATCCAGACGGAACTCACAACAATACACAAAGACTTAAAATAAGGGATGGAGGAAGATTTACTAATTAAATGGAGAGCAAAAAAAAAACGAGTTGTAACTCTTGTCTCCAATAAAATACACTTTAATAGTAACAAAGACTAAAACAAAGGATATTACATAATGGTAAAAGGATCAATGTAATAACAGGAGTTAATGATTATAAATATATACATACCTAATATAGGAGCACCCAGATATATAAGACAAGTTTTTATTGACTTATAAAGAGATTTGGACTCCCACAAAATAATAGCGGGAGATTTTGACATCACATTGTTAATTTATATTGCACCCATTCTGAAAGTGATTACATAATAGGAAGTGAATTACTTTTTAGCATTTGCATAGTATCTCACAGACCTAAACGAAATACTGGTTGACTGTTATTTTCTTCCCTTATTCCTTCCTGTCTCTGTTGTTAAGTACAATTGACGGCATAAAAGAGGTTTTTAATACCTTTTTAAGATTGCATTCTAGCCTGGGCAATAGAGCAAGAATTCTGTTCTCTCTCTCTCTTTTTCTATCTTCTTCTTTTTTTCTCTCATTAAAAAAAAAAAAAAATGCAACTAGGCAAGGACCAGGACTCCATAAAGGGAATAGAAAAAAAAATTATTTTTATAATTTGACTAAAGAAGGGTATGAGGAAAAAGACTTGAAGGAAGTGAATACTCAGGAGATGGAAAGAGACACTGAGACAAAGAGGGTGAGGTACCAAAATTTGCCTCTTGATTTTTTTAACCTTTTCACTTTTCAGTCATTGGCCAAAAGGGTATCATTATTTGTCCTGTCAGCCAGACATTTCTTCACTAGCAGTTTAAACTTGTTATGTGGAAATAGCCACAAGTTGTTATGAGGATTAAATGAAGTGACCTATGTATGTTACCTATATTAAAAGTGGCACAAAGTTGGCTCAGAAATACTTTTCAGCAAACTGAGATAAATCGTCTGCAATTGTGGGATTATTTCTTATTTGTGGTTGTGTTCTATCAGTGACAGAACTAAGACTAAAATTCAGGTGCTGGAAGAAATGAATAAAAGTACTTAAGTGGATTGAGCAGTTACTTCAGGTGTCTTTGGACTGATTTTCTTCCAAAAGGAAAGACTAAACCTCAAAAAGAGAAAAATTCCTTCTTTAGCTTAACCTGCTACTTGTTTTGTGAGGATTCATTGAAATAGTTCATATAAGGTACTCAAAGAAGTGTCTGGCACATAGTGAGCACTTAATAAATGCTTATTTTATTTGTATTACTTTTCATGTTGTTTTAAAATGTTTTTCTTTAGACAGGGTCTTGCTCTGTCACCAAAGCTAGAGTACAGTGGCAATCAGGGCTCACTGCAGCCTCAAACTCCTGGGCTCAAACAATCCTTTCACCTCAGGCACAAGTAGCTGGAAATACAGGTGCACCCCACCACACCCAGCTAATTTTTACATTTTTTTTGTTGAGACAGGATCTCTTTACGCTGCCCAGGCTGGTCTCGAATGCCTGACCATAAGCAATTTTCCTGCCTTGGCCTCCCAAAGTGCTGGGATTACAGGTGTGAGCCAGTGTCTGGCTTGAAGAAATTTTTTTCAGAATGAACCATTTTAGGAAACTAAATATGAGTGTATGTTTTTTATACAGTATAGATAAATTGCCAATTAGTTTGCACATCTAATTCAGAAATTGTAGGTGCTGAAGAAAGCTTTTTGTTGACAGTTTCTCACATGTTGATATCTCTTTAGTTATTGAAAATTAGTAATTCTAATAATTTAGAGATTTATCTGTTTAGAACAATATTGTTGTGCAACTTTGTTGCTCTTATTCCTGGTGGTTCCATGATAGCAAGTCTGGCTTATTCAGTTCAAAAGCAGAACCTAAGGAGCTTTATGAGATGAATAGCTGTAACAGTGTTGTAATCTTTCAGTGAATTGCAGTTGCTTTGTTTAATTGTCCGTCTCCCTTGTTAGGCTGTTGAGTTTCTCAGTGAAAGCAGTGGGCTGTCTTGTATGCCACTGCATTTCACATACCTAGATTGGCATCTTGTACATGCTGCTATTCAAAATTTATTGAAGAATGAAGACAGTGCAGTGGCTTCTCACTTGGAAAAAACATGGCAAAGGAAGGAATACTACATTATGTAATACAATACTGATTTTCTGATTTTGCTTGAAGCCTGGTTTTTGCAACATTCGAGTAATGGCAGTCTCATGTATTTCATTTTCTCTTTTAATAGTAAACAAATTGAGGTAATGCAACTTCATGGAAAGGGTCAGACTAGAATCATTACAGTCTAGATTTGAAACCAAACTGTGTGGAGCAGCTTAACCTCTCCCAGCCTCAGTGTGCTTATTTCTTAAATGGAAATACAGTACTTATAAAGTAGGTGTTATGAGGATTAAATGAGATCACATATGCAGTGGCACATAGTAGCTTCAAATAAACGTTAACATCCTTTCTCCTTTTCTTCTCATGGCCCATAATTAAGAATAATTTGGCTGTTTTTTATTTCATAGTAACCTGCATATGGTGGTGATATTTGGCTAAGAAATTGGAATAGCAGACCTGTAAAGGCAAATTTCCACGGGAAACAGCTCGGTGGGAATGGAAAGAGCACTAGAGAAACCTGAGCTAGTCTTGGCTTTTTACTGACTGACATTGTGACCTTGGGTAAAGAATATAACCTCTCTAGTTCAAATTTGTGTTTCTTTTAAGTGATGTTCTCCAGTGACTAACGTGAGAAAGCAGTAAAGCAGCTTTTAAAAAATAACTCTTTAAAATACAGAGACATTGTTTTCTCTTGGACACCTGAGACATCAGAGCTACCTCCCTCCCCTGACTCTACCACCAATATATTACATCATTCAGGTTTTTTTTGAAGCCAATCAGTACATTTGAATTCCGTATTTCATTGAGCTGCTTAGCTAATTGCTGCAATCAGCAGCAACTTGTTTTATAGTAGGGCTGTTCAAATCACTTTGAGGTTGACATACCATGCACAGTGTGTTTTTAACAATCATATTTTTAATGGCACGTTTAAATAGGAGAGATGGTTAATTTGCTTATATTCTCCTGAAAGCCTTAACTTTGGTCCTGTAGTTTATCTTCATCCAATGGTAACTTAAAGGACCATAGCAAATTCATTGACCTAGTGGGTGCACCAGCTGTTGGAGTGGCTGTCCCATTTAGAAAGACCAGGAGAGGGAAGGAGCACCCTGTTTTCACTCGTTTGGAGACCCTCATTAAATTTCTCGGAAACAATAATCAGATAGATGCTGTTCAAGTTAATGACACCTCTGAGTCCCTGTCAAGAGAGCTTTATTTAATGTGCAACAGACCTGGAGTGATGCAGGTGCCTTTTCAGGCCCTCATTTAATTTAAGCTGCTTTAGTTGGCATGGCAACTAGTTGAGACATCTGGGAGACATTATGCTGGGGATTGAGACTTCAGAGGATTTCTGCTAGAGCAAAGCAAAAACCATATCATAAGGTGGTGTGTATTGCTTCTGAATTTTTGAAGCTATATTGTTAGAGCTTCAAGTTCAGGAATTATTTTCCAAAGAAAAATGTAAAAGGTTAGCCTGGTTGTCACATTGTTTTCTCTAAAGAAAAAAACTGCATTATTCATGGAGTGAAAAATGTGTTTTCCCTAAGAATTTACTTTGCTAAACTAAAGCTTGACAAAATGTATTCTCTGCAAAATGACTGTTTTAATCACTTTATAAAAATCCGATGTTTAAAAATTTCCAGTCTTTTATGTTTAAAAGATATTAAAGAAAGGGAAAGCTAAAAGATATTAAAGAAAGGGAAAGCATTTCTGCACAAGAGTAAATGGAAAATAGCAGAGGTAGATAGAGCTCTATGTATTTTGCCCTGAAATTTTCAGTTAATTAATTAACCTGCCCCTATTCTTTTTTAACTCAACCTGTCATCTTCTCAAGAAGCAGAGATATAAAAGTAGCATTCTTTTAAACTCTCCTTTCTTAAATATTATAATAGATAATAGAAGGTTGAACGAAAGGTTTTTGAAGTTCATGGATTCTGAAGTTAGTGACATAGTGATGTAGTCATTTGTACCTGGCAGAGGAAATGCCTGCTGGTTTATATTTTGTGAGAAAGTATGCATATGTGTATGTGGTCTTAGTATGAAGGAACTGACTTACCATTTGAAATCATGCTCTATTCATTTTGAATACCTTTTCAGTTTTTTGATATCTGGTAATACTTTGTGTTAGTTGAATCATATGAAATTGTTATTGTTGGTCAAAAATAGTCCAGTTTATCCATTCAAATCCAACAGGTATAGGGTGAGCAACACCCTGACCTGATATGTTTCATAATGCTAGACGAAATGTCAGATTTATTTTTCTGAAATTAGTGCTTAGTTATATCTTGTTAGAACACTACTCATTCCAGTCAATGTTTTTCATTTTCTCCTTTCTTTGAAAATGTAATCACTGTTAGAAGAAAGCATATGACATTATATCATACTTATTCTCTGTTTTTGGCTTTTGTATCAGTTTGTTTCATTTATAAGTCAAAGCAAGATTTTCTAAGTGCCAGCACTATGACTTCAACCTGATAAACTTGAAAATTAAGATGTTTTCTCTTCACTGCTTGCAAGCATACCAACTGTCACTACTACAGTAAGGATTCTGGTATCACAACTTGGCTGCCAATTTTGTAGATATGTGAAGCAGAATAGAATATAACCTATTCTTCACATCCATGGAAGAACTCTTCAATCCTGGCAAAAGCAAAAAAAAAAAAAATGTTAATAAATTCAGCAAATGTGACTGACATCCCATACAGATAAATGCTTCATACTTTTTTTTTTTTTTTGAGACAGGGACTTACTCGGTCACCCAGGTGGGAGTGCAGTGGCACAATCATAGCTCACTGCAGCCTCAACTTCTTTGGCTCAGGTGATCCTCCTGCCTCAGCCTCCTTAGTTGTTGAGACTACAGGTCTGTGCCACCATGCCCAGCTAACTTTTTAATTTTTTTGTAGAGACAGAGTGTCATTAAGATGCCCAGGCAGGTCTTGAACTCCTGAGCTCAAGTGATCCTCCCGCCTTGGCCTCCCAAAATGTTGGGATTACAGGTGTGAGACACCATGCCTTGCCATTGGTAAAAGATTTTTTTTTTTTTTTCTGTATAAAAACTCAGGTTGACAACTGTCTTAGTCCATTCATTCTGCTATAACAAAATACCATAAACTGGGTGGTTTATAAACAGCACTAATTTATTTCTCACAGTTCTGGAGGCTGAAAAGTCCAAAATCAATTTGCTGGCAGATTTGATGTCTTCCAAGGGCCCATTTCCTAGTTAACAGTCTAGGACTGTTGTGGAAAGGACTAACAAACTCTATTAGGCCTCTTTTATAGAGAGGCTCTGCTCTCATGACCTAATCACCTCCCAGAGGTCTCACCTCTTGATCACATCTTCTTGGGGGTTAGCATTTCAACCTGTGAATTTTGGAAGAGACACAGATATTCAGAACATAACAAAACACTTAATACAGGAATGGCGATTGTGAAATTCTTGCTTTTGTTTTGTTGTTTGGGTTTTTTTTCTGTGTAATGTTCCTTTGTTTCCTCTCCCTTGAGAATTCTGGAACCAGTGCAATTTAGGAATATTGGGACTTCTGATCAGACTTAAAGCTGCAATTAGCAGTTTTTTATATCACTATCCAATGATTTCATAGTGGAAAAGAAAGTTTCAGTATATACTAGAAGGTTAATATCTTTTAAGATGAGAAGCAGTATTATAAATAAAAATTATCACCACAGTAGAAAATTGAGAAAGGACAGGAACAATTTGCTCTCACTCTTGGTTTTCCTTTTTTTTTCTGTCTCTCCTGGTCACACATACGTGTGGCCAATAAACATGTAAAGAGTTTTCAACCTGAAAACACAGTGGATAGAACACAGATCTTTCCTACCATTCTTTCCTGTAGTCCCCTTAAATTTCACTAAAGGGTTAAAAATTCAGACTAGAAAAGGCAAAAATGTAAGGTGGCAGTAATGAGAACCCAGAAACAGGTTGGTTTTTGTCACAGAATGTCACAAAGTCTCAGTAATTGGAGGCATCAAGTATCTCAGGAAGTGGGGGTACAGGTGGGCCTAAACATTGGATTGGTTGCAAGCCTGTTTAAGAAGTAGTATGATGCTCAGATCTTCTTCCCCAACCCTGCTGGAGACTAAAAGTTTATTCCCTGGACAGTATGCTTAGCTATAGTATCCCTGGCTCCTAACCCCACTAACACAGAATTCTAGCAGCCTCACCTATTTGGCCTAAGAAGGAAGATTGGAGGACTCTGAATAAATGAATTAACCCAAGAAGGGACGATCTATACATAATTGAGGGTTTGTCATGAAACAATACCTTAAAGCTCTAAGTGCTCCCACAGAGCTACATTATAGTGAAACAATATTGTGAACATCCAGTGGCAGGAGATGACTTAACTCCTGACATATTACATAAAATGGAATACTATTTAAGCATTTAAAATTATGCAAAAGAATATGTAATACCATGGAAAGAGTTTACAGTATTTTAAAACTTTTTAAAGTATACATAATATTCTCAGATATACATACAATTCTAGGTATAGAATGTTTATCTCAAGGTTATTTAAAATAGTAAAAAGCCAGTCTCAGTGGCTCATGCCTGTAATTTCAGAATTTTGGGAGGCCGAGGTGGGTGGATCACTTGAGCAGGAGTTCAAGACCAGCCTGACCATATGGTGAAACTCTGTCTCTACTAAAAATCCAAAAATTAGCCAGGCGTGGCGGTGTGTGCCTGTAGTCCCAGCTACTAAGGAGGCTGAGGCACAGGAATCACTTGAACCTGGGAGACGGAGGTTGCAGTGAGCCGAGATCACGCCACTGCACTCCAGCCTGGGTGACAGAGTAAGACTCCATTTCAAAAAATAAAATAGTAAAAAATAAAATTAGAAATAGATTTTTAACAATGATTCCTTGGTTAAATGAATCATAATACATCCACACATTAAAACACTATGCCGTCATTAAAATTCTGCATTATTAGACCATTGAATGAAAGGATTCCCTTGCTTGCTTTGTATTTAGATCCTTATATTTTATAAAAAGAACAGACAACAAAACAACAATGTATAATAATACCAGTTTTATTTTATATGTACATTTATGTAGCCACGTACATTATTTTCATCAAAATGTTATAAATTCGTCCAAAGAGGTAGAATTCTGGATATTTTTAATATTCTTGCATTTTTTTTATATTTTCCATTTTCTGCAATGAAGTTTAAGAAAACGATTGTGAAAATTTTCAAAATATATAAAAACATATACAAAATATATGAAAATATAAGAGACAGTAGTGTATAAGTATATAACTTGTCTACCTCCTGCTCGGCTTTAACAATATTAATTTTGCCAATCTCATTTCCTCTGTTCCTTTTTATTGAGGGGAAGGGAAAGGAGGGCTGGAGTATTTTAGAGCAGATAACCAAACATCACAATATTCCACCTACAAATACTTAAATATGAATTTCTAACAGATAAGTACCTTAAAAACAACCATTATGCCATTATCACACCTAATAAAATTAGCTAATTTCTTAATATGTGTTCTGATTGCCTCAAGAGTCACTTTTTGAATAAGGATCTAAACAAAATTCACACATATATGTGGTTATGTCTCTTGAGTCTCTTATCCCAAACATTCCTGCCTGCCCTTCACCCAACCACACACAGACCCTTTTTGTGGGAGGGAGAAGGGAGATGGTCATTGATTTTTTTCAAGAAATTTTTCCTGAAAAATGATCTGCATTGTGTGTTTAGCAGATTGCTTCATCATAGTGTCTTGTTTTTTAATTCCACATGTTTCTAGTTAACTGGTAATTAGAACTAGAGGACTGATATATTCAAATTAAGTTTTGGGGAGCGTGAGTACTTCCTAGGCAGTGCTGTGAATATCACAAACATAATAATAATCTTGTTCCACATTAAATTATGCTTAAAATTGAGTGGTGGATTGAAGTGATGTCAATCTCATACTCATCCTTTTCAAGTGGTTTTACCAGCCATTGATGGTGCCTAGCTCCAGAGATTGCAAGACTGTAATTTTTTTTATAATTCTATAATTATTTCTGCATTTATTAGTTGAAATTCTTCTATAAAGAACACAGTGAACATTTAGTATATTTTGTGATCGTTGTGGGGTTTTATTTTTGAGACAGGGTCTTACTCTGTCATCCAGGCTGGAGTGCAGTGATGAGATCAGGGCTCACAGCAACCCCCGCCTCCTAGGCTCAAGAGAGCCTCCCAACTCGGCCTCCTGAGCAGTTGGGACTATAGGCACATGCCACGATGCTCAGCTATTTCTTAAAAAAAAATTTTGTTTTTAGACAAAGTCTTGCTCTGTCACCCAGGCTGGAGTGCAGTGGCATAATCTCGGGTCACTGCAACCCCTGCCTCCTGGGTTCAACTGATTCTCCAGCCTCAGCCTCCTGAGTAACTGGGACTACAGGTGCACACCACCATGCCCAGCTAGTTTTTGTATTTTTAATACAAGCTGGTCTCAAACTCCTGAACTCACCTGTCTCGGCCTCCCAAAGTGCTGGGATTACAGGTGTGAGCCACCACACCTGGCCTATTTCTTAAACTTTTTATAGAGAAGGGATGTCTCCATGTTGCCCAGGCTGGTCTTGAACTCCTGGGCTCAAGCAATCCACTCGCCTGGGCCTCCCAAGTTGCTGGAATTACAGGTGTGAGCCACCACAACTGGCCTATTTTATTACAGTTTTTAAAAATGTTACTAAAAGGAAAGAAAAGATAAATCCAAAATTGCATTGAACCATTGAAGCAATTTTAGACATGATCAGATCTAACAGCGTCACTAGTATGTAACCATAGGCAGGCTATTTGTCTTCTGTTAACATCAATTTCTTTATCTAAATTTTAGGTATCACTACATACCTTATAGGTTTACTATGAAAATTAAATAAGATTATATATATAAAATACTTAGTAGAGTATAGTAGGTGCTCAATATACATTCATTCATCAAATACTTACAGGGACCTACTATGCGTAGACACTATTCTAAGAGTCTGGGATAGATTTGTGAACAAGGCAGACAAAGCTTGCCTTTATGGAGCAGGCTTGGCAATACAGACAGAGAATAAACATAAGGAAATTATAAGCTAATAAGTATTAAGGGAAGAAGAAAAAGTAGAGCTGTGCAGGGGATAGCAATTGGATAGGGAGTGCAGGTTTTGTTACACAAACCTAGATGGTATAGCCTATTATACACCTAAGCTGTATGGTATAATCTATTGCACCTAGGCTACAAACCTGTATAACATATTACCATACTGAATACTTTAGGCAGTTTTAACACAATTAATAAGTATTTGTATATCTAAATGTATCTGAACAGAAAAGGTCCAGTAAAAATATGATAGAAAAGATAAAAATGGTACACCACGAATGATATACTTAGCACGAATGGAGCTTGCAGGACTGGAAATTGCTCTGGGTGTGTCAGTGAGTGGTGAGTGAATTTGAAAGCCTAGAAAATTACTGTGTATTACTATAGACTTTATAAACTCTGTACTCTTAAGGTACACTGTTTATTTTTTTCTCCCCCCTTCCTTTCTTTTTTAATGTTTCTTTAATATAAATTAACCCTAGCTTACTGTAACTTTTTTACTTTCTAAAGTTTTTTATTTTGTTGAATATTTTACTCTTTTGTAATAGCACTTAGCTTAAAACACAAGCACATTATACAACTGTACAAAAATATTTTTTCTTCTTATTTATTTATTCTCACTGTGTTGCCTAGGGTGGAGTGCAGTAGTACAGTCATAGCTCACTGCAACCTTGACTTCCCAGGGTCAAGTGATCCTTCCACCTCAACCTCCTCAGTAACTGCTGGGACTACAGGCACAAGCGACAACACCTGGCTAAATTTTTTGTAGAGTTGAGTCTGAGTTGCTTTTTTACTTTTTCAAATAAGACACAAACATATATATTAGCTTAAGCCTACACAGGATTAGTCACCAAGACATCCCTAGGCAATACAATAGGAATTTTCAGCACCATTACAATCTGTGGGACCACCTTTATACGTGTGGTCCATCATTGACCAAACATCATTATGCAACACCTGACTGTAGTGTCAGAGTGGTTGAGGTAGGCCTCATTTGAAAGATAAAATTTGAGCAAAACCACAAAGGAGGTGAAAAGAGTTAACCAAATATATGTCAGGAAGTACAGTCCATGCAGAGGGAATAGCTAAGGCCTAAGATTAAAGTGTATCTAGCATGTTCAGAGAATATCCAGGAAGAAAGTGATAGAAGAGGTCAGAGAAATAAGAAGGCCAAATGATTTATGGCCTCTGAGACCATTTTAAGGACTTTGACTTTTACTCTTAAATGAAATGGAAAGATTTTGCAGAAAAATGACATAATTTGGCCTTCATCCTAAAAGATCATTCTGTGAAATGCATCCAGTTTTGGATGAACTGATGAATGGAAAGACCAATGGGTAGATACGTGACAAAGCAAATATGGCAAAATGGTCAGTGTAGATTCTAGGTGCTAAATGTATATATGGGTTGTCTCTGTGTAATTTTCCATGTTTGACAATTTTTATAGGAAAAAGTTAAATAAAAACTATTAAGAAAAACTATAACCCTGATGTCATTATTTTACTCTGATAGAATCATTTTAACACGTCACTGAAAACTATCCTATAAATGAATCCCACATGCCAAATATTTCTCATTAGCTTTCATTACAAAGTAGAATATATTTCTTTGGAAAGAATCTGGATGATAAAACAACCTTAAAAATTGTATTTTCTACGTAATAAAGTAAATGTCAGTATATAGGCAAAATAAAAATATAGTAGTAGAAAGATTTATCCTGGCTGCTGTGTTTTAGAAATCTAGCAGTCTTGGGCCAGAGTGGTAACAGTGGATATAAGAAGTGGCCTTAATTGTGGCTAAATTTTGAAGGATTTTTCTAATGAATTGGAGGTATGGTGAAAGAGAGAGGGAGAATCAGGGGTAACTCCTTGATGTGGTTTGTGGTACGAGCAACTTCCCAGAAAAAAGAGTTAGCTATGGGAAAGCCTATAGCTAAAAAGTGGTAGAAGAAAGATTGGAAGTACAGTTTTGGACTTATTTGAAATGTCAATTAGGAATCCAGGGGAAATGATAAGTAGGCAGTTTGGTATATAAGTCTGCACTTAAGGAAAGAAGATTAGAGAGATAAATTTGAGAGTCATCAGCATGGTTGTTATTTAAAGAGATGGGACTAGATCCGAATATCCAAGAGTGTGGATAGGGAAGAGGACTGAGGACCAGCAGCTGTGGGGCATTTCAATATACAGTGGTTGAAGAAAAAAGAAGACTAAAGCAATTCAGAAAACAGAGGAGGGAGTTTTCAGTTGTTTGTGTCAAAGGCTATTATTGTCAGTTCTCCTTCCTGTTCTCAAGTTGTCCCCTTTGCTACTTGTTTTTGCTAAAACATTAAATTAGAAATTGCCTTAAGAAAACTTAATACTTAAGTTATAAGATTATCATACTTTTGATTCCCTAATGTATCTAACACTCATATACTTCACAAGAGTCTTGTGAGTTCCATATCTCCATGGCTCCCCAAACTCCAGCCTTTAATCACCTGTCATGTGTCCACTGAGCAAAACCCTAAACATACAACAGAGTACAACACATAAGAAGCTTGAAATCTAGTGGTGGTAGCGTTGGTTGGGGGAGTGTTTCATAAATATATAAAAAGTTAAATAATAAAAGAACTAAGTTATTAAGATTGTGGAGAGACAACTAACGATTTTACATATGTTTAGGAATACCATATTTTATATTATAATGTAACAAGCCATGGTCCTTGGATAGGTCATGATCTTTTCCGTTGGTGTCATGGTGGCCTAAGATGAGATCACCAATCCCCTTTTGTTTGGATTCAAAGGCCATTCCTGTAACATGTCTAAGTAGAGCTGAAAACTGGTCCTCATACTCTTCCTGGCCTTGCTGTTGTTTAAAATGTTTACCTTTGGTTTTCTCTTTTGTAATGCTGATGGTAAGGAGATCATTTGGTTGTTTACTTCTGCTGACTTTTAAACATGTAAGTTCTTTTAATTTTAGTAGTGTTTTATTTTGTAAGGGCTGGAATTCTCACCTGTCACATTGTCTAGAAGCTTTCTTTCCCTACTTTTCCAGCCTAGAGAATGGAAGTTATTTTTTAGATCTGGTCACCATTTTGAGGGGGTAGGGAACTGAATTCACTGAACTCTCCTTAACTTAAAACTTCAAGATATGTTGTCACAGAATTGATGCAGAGTGACCTGCATAAAATTATCGTCTCTCCTCAACCTCTCAGCTCAGATCATGTCAAAGTTTTTCTTTATCAAATTTTGCGAGGTAAGATTTCTTTATTTAAAAAAAAGGTGTTCACACTGTAAGTGAAATGTTTTGCTTCTCATTTAGACTTTAATCTGACCTTCCAAGGCTTTCTTCTTCTCTAAAGACTTTTTTCTTTTGACCAATGCATATTTTATAATTTCTATATTTAATGTTAAATAAGAAGCTTTTAAGGGTGGCCAAAAAGTTCTTGTTTTCAGTGACGAAAGAGAAAGCCCTGTCGAATTCCTTAGGCAGTTGAGTAAGCTAATCTAGGTAAATAAGCAGGATGATTTGTTATGAGTTCACAAAACAGCCTTTAGTTTTCAACAGAATAGGATTATGTAGCATCAGATGACTAAAGTGAAAAGTGACTATATCCCCTATGGATAACGTCCATCCTGCAAGCCAGCAGTAGGTGGGCCTGTCCAAGTATTGGCTGGCCTGCCTGAAGCCAACCCTAGAGAAACAAAATGACCCTTAAAACCAAAGTAGATGCAGAAGACCAATAAACATAGCCAACTAAATAACTAGACTAGCTAATTAAAGAGCACAGATGTGACTGAGAAAAAATTGGGGCCAGTATTAACTGACACTTCTTCTGGCTATCAAGTGTGTCTGTGAGAATTTTGCCATTACAAGTAGAGAATTTCTTAAAGCTGAAAGAACTTTCTTACTTCCTCCCCATACAGAATTCATAAAATTAACAGATTCTAAGGGCTGGATGCAGTGGCTTACACCTCTAATCCCAGCACTTTGGGAGGTCAAGGTGGGCGGATCACCTGAGGTTGGGAGTTTGAGACCAACCTGACCAATGTGGACAAACCCCATCTCACTAAAAATACAAAATTAGCTGGATGTGGTGGTGCATGCCTGTAATCTCAGCTACTAGAGAGGTGGAGACAGGAGAATCAATCACTTGAACCCAGGAGGCAGAGGTTGCGGTGAGCCAAGATCATGCCACTGTACTCTAGCCTGGGCAACAAGAGCGAAACTCCATCTCAAAAAAAAAGATTCTTTATAGAGATTGAAAAACATATGCCAAAAGGATGAAAACATACAAGCAATATTAAAACTAAAAAGTTCACCTCCAAGCCAGGCATGGTGGTTCATGCCTGTAATCCCAGCTCTTTGGGAGGCTGAGGCGGGCAGATCATCTGACGTCAGGAATTCGACACCAGCCTGTCCAACACGGCAAAATCCCGTCTCTACTTTTAAAAAATACAAAAATTAACTGGGCATGGTGGCGCATGCCTGTAGTCCCAGCTACTTGGAG
Organism: Plecturocebus donacophilus; assembly: GCA_004027715.1. Classification (NCBI taxonomy): domain Eukaryota; kingdom Metazoa; phylum Chordata; class Mammalia; order Primates; family Pitheciidae; genus Plecturocebus; species Plecturocebus donacophilus. Next base: position 18,976 of record PVKP010006247.1, read on the forward strand.
AATCAAGTGAACCCGGGAGGTGGAGGCTGCAGTGAGCCGAGATTGTGTTACTGCACTGCAGCCTGGGTGACAGAGTGAGACTCCGTCACCAAAAAAAAAAGTTGACCTCCAATAGATTTGTTCATATTCTGTGGTAGGGGAAAATGGGGAAGATACTGGCTCTTTTTATACTTTTATAAAAGGTAATTTGCTACATTTTATCCAAAAAAGACTCAGCCCATTTAGTCGGATATGGTGGTACACACCCAGGTGGGAACATGGCTTGAGCCAGGAATGTCAAGGCTTCAGTGAGTGGTGATCATACCACCACACTCCTGCCTAGGTTGCAGAGTGAGACCCTGTCTCAAAAAAAGAAAAAGAAAGAAAAGAACGCACATAAAAAGGACTCAGCCTTGAGGCTGGGACCTTTAGCAGTACTGAATGAAGGTACTGGTCTTCTAAGATGTCAGAAATCTTAGCATAAAGAGATCCGTTACTCTCTTGATTTTCAGTGGTAAAGACTGCTACTGACAGTGTGGGCAAGTTCCTGAATTTTGTCCTATCAGTGAAACCTCTGTCCTGTGAGAGGCTCCCTGTGGGTTAATGGAAAATGTTTTGTTGGAGGAGGCTCAGAGTTGCAGGTTAAGAGTATCAATAGCAGCCCCTCCACACTGACTAGCAATCTAAGGTCTTAAGTGTCTAACAAGCTTATCTGTATTTAAACCTCTATAATTGTTAAAATTATAGATTTTGTCTCTAGACTTTGCAAACCTTTGGTGACATTTTATTTTACTGTAGCAAGATTATGGTATTTTGAGGTGGAACTAGCTTTTAATAATGTTCATCATGCAGTTATTTAGGGAACAATTTAAAATCCTCTACTGTTTCCTTCTAAGGTTTTTTCTAACTTATTGGTTGAATAAAAGGTATTAAATATCTGCAATTAAATCTGTTTATTATTTCAGGTTTGAAATATCTCCATTCAGCTGGCATTTTACATCGAGACATTAAGCCAGGGAATCTCCTTGTGAACAGCAACTGTGTTCTAAAGGTAGCTTTTCAGTTTATTTAAATACCTGGGAAAAATCAGAATGTCAAGGCAGGCTTAAGAACAACATATTTTTGTGAAAGAAATAAGTTCATTTACATTACTTTACCAAAAGTTAAAGAACCCAGTTTTCTCCATATCACTACTCATAGCCATTGTAATAATTTGTAGTCCTGCCTCATGTTCTTTTCAGATATTTTGCATATGTTTTAAAAACCTTGAAATTGGCATTATAGTGTAACTAGAAAGAATAGAGAAGATGATTTCTTTACAGATTGCTCCATTATTAAAAGAAGTGCATATCAGAAGAAATATTAGAACATCAAGCATCTGTTTATGTAAGAGAATGAAGTGTGGCTTTTAGGAAGACCATCTACATTTTTACATAGCTAACATTTCTACATGCTGTTTGACCAAGGTAGCAAAGTGAGAAGTAGAAACATATTTAAAAGTCATAATGCTGGTGTGACACAGTGGCTTATGCCTGTAATCCCAGCATTTGGGGAGGCTAAGGCAGGCAGATCGCTTGAGCCCAGGAGTTCAAGACCAGCCTGGGCAACATGGCAAAACCCCATCTCAACAAAAAAATACAAAAATTAGCCAGTTGTGGTTGTGCATGCCTGTAGTCCCAGCTACTCAGAAGGCTGAGACAGGAAGATTGCCTGAGCCCAGAGCGTCAAGGCTGCAGTGAGCTGCGATCGCACCAGTGCGCTCCAACCTAGGTGACAGAGTGAGACTCCTGTCTCTAGAGAAGAAAAAAAAAAAAAGTGATAATGCCAAGCCAGAAAAGGGTAATATATACCTATCCACTGTATTTTTATAATGTATAGAAGCCAATTCTTAATTATTCTTCTGAAGAGGAATTGATTACAGAATGAATTATATTTAGTAGTTCCAAAATCTCAAGTCATCAATTTCAGTTTTACTTCTCTCCCTAGTACAGCCATTGTCTTTCATTTAAACAGGGGTTTGCAAATAGCAAAGTCCACGTATTTGTATATCCCTAACTCTAATACAGATGTGTATTGGCAGAACTCTTGAATAGAGAGAGGTCTATTTTTCCTCATCATAGAAATTGGAAATAAGGGCCTTTAACTGCTCTATTTGAAAAGAAAAATAAGTTTTTAAAATGTTACCTACTTTAAAAGTAATCAAGACTATCATTATTACTTAGGTTGCTGGAGGTTAAACTAAGCCAGAAAACCAAGTGTATAAATAAAATTCATTTTTTATTTTAAATGATTTCTCTGAGCTGTAGGCCAGTTCTTTTGAAAAACTGGTGGATTACACTGCTTATGAATGAAAATTCTCCCTTCAAGAGCCCTCACCTTTATTTTAACTCTAGAAAGATAAAAACCAATTTGTCATATTTTCCCTGAAAATAGCTGACGTTGTAGTTTCAGTTCTTTGTTTCGAAGAGAAATTAATTATCCCCAAAATCTACTAATGTATTCCTTCTATAGGTTATTGAGTTGTTCCTGCCACCTTTTCACTTTTTAAAGAGAACTTGCAACCTATTCTCATAATCATTTTTATTTTTAAAAAATTTAAAAACCTTAATAGTTAGAAATTTTTTTGTCCTGTTCATACCTAATCCGTCTTATGGCAGTTTAAGCCAGTTTCTTCTAATTTTAGTTTTTAATTGGAAGACTTCACACAGGATTTTGTGCATGCTTGTTGCCATTAACTGCTTGAAGTTCATTTTCCAAATTGCCTGTTACGGTTTTATAACCTCCAACTGTATGAATGGGCAACTAAAGGAAAATGTCATTTATGAATACACAACACACAAGTAATAACAAACAAATTTTGCTCCACTTCTTTAACTCATCTAAGGGCCTACTTTTAAAAAGTCAGAATACAGTGCTAGGCTACAGACACTAGTTCTTTCTTCTCAAACATACAAATTCATTGAAAATCATTATAACAAAATATTTTTTAAAAATCAATATCCTTCCATATTGTGAATGTATTTTGTTTCCTATAAAGCACAAGATGGATAATTTTGTTGAAATTTTTTTAGTTATCTGATCATGTAAGCTTCCTATTTTGGACTGAGGTTGTCTTCCAGATAAGCTAACCATGACAAAATCAGACTAATGTTTTTAATAAGGGATTTGCTTTATAAGAGAAGACATTTTTTGTTGGATGGGTGGTTGGTTGGTTTTTTAATATAAATAAGAGAAAAAAATTACATTTTTTTTTTTGGTTTGGTTTGGTTTTTAAAAACATCCTGAAGAGTCATGGCCAAGTAATAAGGGTTTTTAAAATATTATACGTTATTTTGGCCAGGTGCAGTGGCTCACACCTATAATTTCAGCACCGGGAAGCCAAGGTGGGCAGATCACTCGAGGCCAGGAATTCAAGACTAGGCTGGCCAACATGGCAAAACCTTGTCTCTACTAAAAATACAAAAATTAGCCAGGTGTGGTGGTGCGTCCATGTAGTCCCAGCTACTCAGGAGGCTGAGGCTTGAGAATGGCTTGAACCTGGGAGACAGAGGTTGCAGTGAGCTGCGATCACGTCACTGCACTCCAGTCTGGGTGACAGAGCAAGACTGTCTCAAAAAAAAATTATGTTATTTGAACAGGATTTGATGAACTCGGGCTGTTGTTGTCATTATGTTACATGGTTTTTCTGTATAGCATGGAAATTTTTCCTTTGTTCTTAAGTTGTAAAGGTGGTGGCTTCATATTGGTTCAGTCCTGCATGCACTTTTGAATTCATTTGATATAACCAGATTCAAATCAGAAAGAATTGCCAAAAATTTGGGGGTAAATTTTGTTTTCTTTAGAACGGTAGTTTTCAGACCTTTTTTTAAGCTGCCAGAACTCTTTTTCAAATAAAATCTTATTTTGGGACTTCAATTTAGAAAACTGATTTAAAATCTTCTTTTATCACTTGCAATATTGTGACTTGTAAAGTTCATCAATGAGAACACTGGAGCTTAGATGGCCGTTACTATCTGATCTCATCCTCATTGATCCTAGTTTTTGTATTTTAATTGCCCGATATCAAGAAAATTTTAATTCCTAAAGATAAGCAGTAGTTGCTAGTGCTGTCACTGCTGTTGTTTATTAACAGCTCACTTTGTAACCTCAGCATACTTTTCAGTTAAGCAGAAATAACAAGAAAATATTTCTAAGCTTGTCCAGTCTTTATTATTTATTGCTGTATCTCTAGATTCTAACATACCATCTGTAATATAACAAGTACTCACTTAAATATTTATGGCATGAAGAAATGAATGAACCAGTAGCATTAATATTCTACAGTATACTACATTTTAACATATTTATGCATTTGAGTGTGAATTTGTATTTTAAATAAATAGGTATATGCGAAGTTTGGATATAATATTTATGGAATGCCTAAAGTCAGAACTAGATTCAGCTGGACTCAGTTTGAAACCCATTGTTTTAAAGAAATATATATATATTTCATAAAGACGACAAACACAGTCTCAGCTAAGCAGATCTTCAAGATACAACCCTTTATCTTGTATCTTCCTCTATAAGCTGGTCTTGAAAATAGTTGGTTTTGTGGGCTTTAAAAAATTTTTTTAAAGACGGGGTCTCAATTTTACTCTGTCTCCCAAGCTGGAGCACAGTGGCACAATAATAAATAGCCCACTGTAGCCTCAAACTCCTGGGCTCGAGCAGTCCTCCCACCCCAGCCTCCAGAGTAGTCAGGACTACAAGTGCACACCACCATGCCCAGCTACTTTTTAAAAATTATATGTAGAGTTTAGATCTTGCTATGTTGTCCAGGCTGATCTTGAACTCCTGATCTCAAGCAGTCCTCTCATCTCAGCCTCCCAGTTTCTGGAATTACAGGCATGAGCCACTGTGCCTGGCCAACAGTTGGTTTCTAAATCAAACCTAGAAGTATGCATTTGGCCAGGTAGCTCACACCTGTAATCCCAGCACTTTGGAAGGCTGAGGCAGGCAGATTACTTGAACCCAGGAGTTCAAGACCACCCTGGGCAACATGACAAAACCCCATCTCTACAAAAAACAAACAAACAACAACAGAAAAAAGAAAAAATTAGCTGGGCATGGGTAGTACAAGCCTGTAGTCCCAACTACTCAGGAGGCTGAGGTGAGAGGATGATTTGAGCCCAGATCAATCACACCACTGCACTTGAGCCAGGGAAACAAAAAAACAAATGAAGTTATTTATATCCATCACAAAACAGACATGTTTTTATTGATAAAGATGAGAAGAATATTTTTAAGAAAATGCTGTAAGTTTGAGACTTTTTTCCCCTCTTAACCAAGTAAACTAGATTGTATATTGACATAAATATACTATACCTGTATCATTAAAATGTTTCAAAGTGGCCAGGTGTGGTGACTAACACCTGTAATCCCAGCACTTTGGGAGGCTGATAGGAGGCCAACGCAGGTGGATCGCCTGAGGTCAGGAGGTGGAGACCAGCCTGACCAATATGGTGAAACCCATCTCTACTAAATAGAACAAAAAAAAAAATTAGCCAGGTATGGTGGCAGGAGCCTGTAGTCCCAGCTATTCGGGAGGCTGAGGCAGGAGAATCTCTTGAACCTGGGAGGCAGAGGTTGCAGTGAGCCAAGATCGTACCACTGCACTCCAGCTAGCCTGGGCTACAGAGCAAGACTCCCTTTCAAAAAAAAAAAAAAAACGTGTTTCAAAGTTCAGTGCCCCATGAAGGTTTTGATGTTTTGTTTTACTCTTTCATTTGTATTTGCTTGACAACATTTTGATTGCCTTTTCTATTTAGATTTGTGATTTTGGATTGGCCAGAGTGGAAGAATTAGATGAATCCCGTCATATGACTCAGGAAGTTGTTACTCAGTATTATCGGGCTCCGGAAATCCTGATGGGCAGCCGTCATTACAGCAATGCTATTGACATCTGGTCTGTCGGATGTATCTTTGCAGAACTACTAGGACGAAGAATATTGTTTCAGGCACAGAGTCCCATTCAGCAGGTATGATTTCAATTTAAGGCTTTAGTTTCAATTCTATTACAGATTTGAAAGAAAAATCCATCTTGTACATGTCTTGGGCTTATTCATTATACTGTCTAATTTGCTTTTAGGAAATTCAGGGGTTCACTTAAAATTCAGAAAGTTACAAAGTTGAAGATTACAAAGAGATTCATTTTGTAACTTACAAGCCTTTAGAGGGAGTGTTGACTTTATTTAGTTATTTATTATTTTACTTACTTTTTTGAGATGGAGTCTCACTCTGTTGCCCAAGCTAGAGTGCAGTGGTGCCATCTCAGCTTACTGCAACCTCCACCTCCTGGGTTCAAGCAGTTCTTCTGCCTCAGCCCCCTGAGTAGCTGGGATTACAGGCACATGCCACCACACCAGGCTGATTTTTTGTATTTTTAGTAGAAATGGAGTTTCACCATGTTAGCCAGGCTGGTCTGGAAATCCTGACCTCAAGTGATCCGCCCACCTCAGTCTCCCAAAGTGCTGGGATTACAGGCGTGAGCAACTGCAGCCTGTTGACTTTATCATATGCACTGATGCATAGCTGCCGGCTCTGCTGTAACAATTTGCATAGGTATAATCTTTAGTTGTTAGAAAGCCTCTCTTCCTTCTAAATGAATGACTGACTTGAAAATGTATCGGTGACTTAATGTACTTAAACTTTGTGCTTAGAATATAAATTTTTATTGTGTTGATTTCTTGAAATCTGAACATTTAGGAAAATTTCTAACCTTTATTATTGGACTAAAATATTTAAATATGGCAGAGAACATCAGGAAATGATTAAAGTATAGCTTTAAGAAGCCATCCATGTTACTTTGTCTTTAAAGCTAATTCACTAATACACATATTTTCTTGGGATAATTACTAGGTATTTTTTATTTATAAATGTTAACAGTATTGCTTGCATGAAAATAATGTAGTAACCAAGAGCTCAGGCTGTGAAATGAAATTGGTGGGTCCAAATCCTAGCTACACCATTTATCTGTTAAATCTTAGGCAAGTTACTTAACCTTTTCTTTTTTCTTTTTTTCTTTTTTTCTTTTTTTTTTTTTTTGTCCCTAAAACTGTTCTGAGGATTGTTGTACAATGAAGTAGGAAAGCTGAAAATGGGGCCTGGCACATAGTAAGCACTCTGTAAATGTTCGCAATTACAATGGTGGTAGTGTGCTGGGACTCTAGGGATACAGCAGTAAATAAGACAGTGTCTTACCTTTGTGAAACTTTCACAAGACAAAAATAAGTATACAAATAAATATCCCAAATAATGGCAAGTTCCATGAAGAAAAATGTAGCTAGGTTAAGTATAGAGAATGATGGGGGAGCAGAGCAGGCATTAAAGGATTCTCTGAGAAGATAACATTTCACTCACATGAAATGAAGCAGCAAGTTGCTAGAGAAGTGTTCCAAGAAGAGGAACAACCAGGATAACAACGCCCCTAGGCAGGAACAAGCATAGCATGTTTGAGGGTTGGCATGTGATGAAAGACACTGAAGGAGATGAGGTTAGAAAGAGAAAAAGAGCTTGGCCATGGTGACATGATAAGGCCTTAAGATTTTATTCTAAGTGTGAGAGAAAACTTAAATGAAGGTTTTGACCAAATGAACATTAAGATTTGATTGATGACATTTAAAAATATCACACCACTGTGTGTCTTTGTAAATAATTCATGCACTTAACCAGAGATAGAATTCTTTTTTGCTTTTTTTACAAAGAATTGTTACCTGATTTGTTAGAAACTATATCTACTTTAATCAACATTTAAATTTATTTCTATACATTCAAACTGTCTTTTTTGAAGTTTACATCTTAAAAATTGATTCTGATGTTAAAAAATCATGTGCATATAATATGTAATCTAATATTGGGTACTATTGACAATATTCACTTTTCAGTTTCTTTAGAAAGTGAAGTTTAACAGACTTAACCTATAAGACTATCATATCTGGACATAAGAAGCTGTCATAAAATGAATGTGACTACTACCTTGTATACAGAAAAGCTTAAGTAAAAAATAATAAGGAGGTATTCAAAGCCTATATATTGAACAAGAATCTTGAATTGCTGCTGCAAAGAATATGTGAGGGAAAATGTGAAGCAACTGGACTGGAGTTCAGATATCTCCTTTTCTAGAGAAATACATAGATCTTGAGTTTGGCAGTCTGACATAGCCACTGCAGGAGAATTCATATCTGTCTAATTGTTGCTGTGTGTTGGGGTGAGAAATAAAGATCTAAAATAGGAAGATACTATAACTTCTAAATGGAAGTCATTATTTCCTGTTGTATTTTCTCTGAATCTTTGAGAATTAATTACCCTAATACCAGCAGATATCATAAAAGTATTTCTCATCTATGGATCTGACCCATTTTAGACAACTTTCTGAATGTTTCCATTTGTTTTTGCAAGCTAGTCATTTCCTTCTTCCTTTAGTGTGGTGGTTAGAGGTCCAAAAATATCACCTACACACTTTTCCCGAAAAGCTTTGTATAGATAGAGATCTTTACTTCTGTGGAAAGCAAGCTTCTCAAGTATCTCCATTAACCTGTAGGGCGGTGATGCTGATCTACCCCATGGGTTAGATAAGTGCAGAAAATAGTGCTTTATATTCAGCAAGCCCAGAACCAGGAAAAGAAATGTTCTCTAGGTAAGAATTTCCCATCCTGGAGGGATCCAAATGAAATGTTATTGCTAATTAGGTTATGAAGTTAGAACAATTGTGACACTACAGAAAATTGGTAAGATAGTTTGCTGCCCAAAGACTTGTTTGTAAAAAGACTGTTTTATTGGTCTCTTTTATTGTGTCCAGCTAGCTGAATATGGTCTTATGTGGTGTCCTATTTTCTGTATCACAGTTTTCTGCCAGTGTAAGAGATTTCTAGTATGACTAGAATGTAAAGGATGTGTACTGGCCCAAGCATGGAGAGCTTAGCTTTCATTTCAGGTGTGAATGTTTCCAGTATTTATTAAATCACAGGTGTCTGATTTGTGGATTAGCTCCTTGATGAGCCTGAATCCACTTGAAGCATCAGAATCCATTCATTGTTTAGAAAGAACAGTCATTAGCAATCAATAGGAGTTTAACTCTGCAAAGATCTTAGATGCTATGGTATCAAGAAAACAGGACAGGCAGATGCAGACTCCTAAATTGCTCTAGCCTTAGAATGTCATGCTTGCCAAAACATGTTTTCTATATTTCTAAAGTATGGATTCCTGATAAATGGGAACTTTTAAATAATAAATAGGAATAATAAATTAATAGGAATTTATTTATTTTTAATTCCTTTATGTGAGGAATTTACTTATTATGAATTCATTGATACCTTTTTTTAAATAGGCCAGAAAGTGAAAGTAGGGGCTCCTGTCAGTTAATCTAGAGCTTGTCTTAAGGTTCCCCCCCTCCCCCCCCCGTTTAAGGCTGTGATTTAAGAGTAATGAAAATTTATTTCCATGAGATTGCTATCTGTCTGTATTTTATGTTTCCTTGTAGTTGGATTTGATCACAGATCTGTTGGGCACACCATCACTGGAAGCAATGAGGACAGCTTGTGAAGGCGCTAAGGCACATATACTCAGGGGTCCTCATAAACAGGTGAGAGGAGGGGGGATCTTTTTCTGATAACCATCTGTTTGGGCAAGATTTCCCTTCCAATAGAATAACCTATTAAGGATTTTTAAGCAAATGTATTATTTGTAGGTGTTTTTTTTTTTTTTTAAACATCATGGTTCTAAGTAAGAAAATGTTCAATATTTGTCAAACTAAATAAAATCAGGCATTCCTAATGCCATAGGAGAAAGTGCATGTTTTGTAGCTCCTTTGCTAATAAATGACCTTGGCTTTGTGTCTCCTGATTTATTGGTATAGATGGGAAAAACTACTGGAGATGGAGCTTTGACCTCAATGCCATCATAACCTAGTATATGTATATCAAGATGTCCTTTCCAAATACTGAGCCAATATAGCTGGTATTTCTTATTCCAGCCAGGGATGTGAAGCTGTTGCTATTGCACTAACACAGAATCAGATGTCAATGTTGTTAGAAAAGAAGAATGAAGATAGATTGCCAGATTTGCACTCATCAATATTACTTGCAACTAGCCGAGTCACTGCTGAGAAAGACAAGATGGTTTTTTTTATCTCCACCTGTTGATTTAGCAGCAGTTTTTACAAGCACTTTCTAATCTCCTTTGGACAGAACAGCTTAATGATTGAAGAGTGAATAAGGCAAATACTTTTCGTAGGAGCAACAAATTAAAACAGAACAGATAAGACTTGAACAGGATGACCCAGCAACAAATTTTCTTAAGTTTTGGTTTCTTTTGAATTGGACATTTAGATCATCTGATTGATAGTACCAAATGACAGAGTGAATTTGACACTTCTCAAACTGTCAGCCAGACATTTGCAAAAGGAAGGCCTCACCTTCCTTTTGCAGTTCTCTCTTTGCATTTCTAGTGTGACTCCAGAGCTTTGTCGTCGCAGGCATAAAGGGCAATGAGGTAAAGTGTGTTCTCTTTTAAAGCCAGCCCAGGCTATACATCAAATAGAGATGTATGCTTATTTGTTAAATAGCCCCCTGATGGTTACATCTTTCTGTTGCATTTGGTTTAGAACTATAAAATAATATGAGGCCCTAACACCCTTAGAAGAGTACAGTAAATCTTAACCTAGAGGAAAGTTCTATATTATAGAAGAAACTAACAAAATCTATTATGTTCCATTTATTGGCCAGCATCAGGAACATTAAACTAATTTACTAATGCCTCTTGGTAAATGTGTCCTTAGAAGTAGCAAAATAATTGTCCTCTTTCACTGACTTCATTAATTAGTAAATCTTGCCTGGTTCAAGGTAAACAATAATGAAAACTGATGAAGATCAGACACCCTTATGTCACCCTTCTGTCTCTAGAGGATTTTTAACTGTTGTTAATGGTTGCTAGTTAATTAATCATCTGTGTCAAAGAGCTGCTAAACAGCAGCCTGAAGAACAAGGAAACTGAGGAGTTTCCCATCTGCTGTCTAGATAGAACAGCTCGAAAATATAACTTACCTTACCAAACGTCACTATGCACTGCTCTGAGCATTCCTGGCAATTGAGTACATTTTCTGTGAAAAATTTAAAAATCTGTTAGTTGTAAAAACCTAAGACTTTCCATGAAATAAAAAGTAATATATTATTTTATAAAGCAAAAGAAGAGGAAAAGAAAATCTGAAGTTCCGCTTTTATTTAACTAGTTAAATAGTTGAGATGTCTAATCAAATCATTTCTTATACATTTTGCTATTAATTAACCTCTTAACAGTAATGCCTTTACTTGTCACTGAGTTTAGTGATGACCTTAAGGGAGCACTGTGGTAAAAGGGGCAGCCCTGTCCAGTCTTGGTGTTGGAATATTTTGATTTTGAAGAGAAGACTGGTGGAGCGAAAACTAGTTAGGAGACCATTTCTGTTTAAAGGCTAGATGGCACTTTGCAGAGACTTTAAGGTCTTTAGATGGCTTTTATCTACTGCTAGAAATGGTCTCCTTATGCAGATACTCATGGTCTTTGAACACTAATCCAGCTAGATGTGTATAAAGTTATACCAACCATATATAATTGAATGTAAATGAACTTAGCATATTGCCTGTTTTCATTTTCCCTCCAGTATGGAAATTCAGTTTTTGATCTGTGTATGCTAATTTATCTTTATATCATCACTGCTCTCAAGAAGTGTTAACAGGTTCTTGAAGCTCTTTACTTAAGCCACCAATCAGATTCTACCTTTTCACTTCCCACTCCCTGCTCACTCACCAATCACAAGATGCATGTCCTGTGAGCCTCTTGGCCTATTAGCGCTGCTTGAAGGTATCTCCATTCATGTTATAGCTATTTACAACTGAGGTTGGAAGATACCTACACATAAATATATTTGGTATGTAGCCACCTGGATTTTTTTTTTTACTTTAAAAGATTAATTTGGTCTTTGGAATAACAATATAGCTTATGTTTCTGTACATCATGACTTTTCTGCAGAATATGTATTGTGTAGCTTAGCACTCTGCACAGGTTATATGCTGAATTTATAACCTCTGGACTGTAGTGATTAAGAGTACAGACTGTGGTGTCAATCTCAGGTTCACCATGTTGCACATGTTTTGAATGGTGAACTGGGAGTTGTACAGTACAGTTTTCAGACAGATTGAGTATGAATCCTGGCTCTACTAGTACCTCCCTTTGTGACTTAGGCAGATTATTTAACCTCTGTGTATATCAGTTCATTCATATGTAAAATGGGGATTAAAAATGGTTTTACTTCACTAAATTATTATAATGATAAAAGAGCTAATGCATGTAAGGAGAACATAGAATAGTGCCTTGCACATAGAAAACATTTAATAAATATTAACCATTAAAGCTATGACTCTAAAATAGCAAATGAAGCTTGTGACTTTTAAAAAATTACACATGATTAAGTGGGATTTATCTCAGGAATGCAAGGATGGTTCACCTACAGAAAATCTATTAATATTTTCTAACATCTTAAGTGAGAAAAATCATGATTATCTCAGTTGACGCAGAAAAGGCATTTGATAAGCTTTAGTCCTTTTTATGCCTTAACATTTTAAAGTATCTTTACTAAAATCTATAGAAAAATTTTGGGTGAATTTCTTTTATGCTTATGAACAGTACAGAATGAAGTATATGATACTTTGCATGAAATAAAAATGTGTGCACACAGAAAGAGCCTCTGACTTTTAGAAAAGACTCCTAGTAATCTTCAGTGATGCTGCTTAGGCCAATTGGAGGTCTTCATTTAGAGGTCTAACTGGGGCAAGCTCTATCTCACTGTATTTGTTTTAAATTACTTAATATAGGAATATTAGATTGACGGTGTTTAAACTCATGAAGAATACTTCTAAAAATTCAATACAAGTTTTTGAGTTTGGACTGAGAAAAACTAAACTTCTTTCAAGTAGTTTTCATCTAAGTAATTACTCAAAGTTAGACATAAATTATCATTTTTTAAATAATTTTTAACAAGTAGAACTTTGCTATGTACTGAACACTTCTTGTATATTACCTCATTAAATTATCACAATAACACTATAATGTACCATTACTATTCCTTTTTACAGATGGCAAATGGAGGATTAACAGAAGTTAAATAACATGTTTAACGTCATAAACCGGATCTTAAAATTAGGTTTCCTTAACTCCAAAATCTATGTTCTTAGCTAGTATATACTGCCTGGCACCTATATCTTCACAGCAGATTTATTAAAATTCCATTTTTATATATGCAGGTAATCTGTGAGAACATATAAAATAAAATAAAAATTTTACAGCAAGTTAGTTATCTGCACCTACCACCCCCAATCCCAGTCCCATCTGGATTAACTTAAGAATATCTTTCCAGATATATATTCACATATTTGTTTACATGTATTTGTACAAATAGAATATGGGACTTTAAAAAACATACAATGGACTCTTAAGCAATGCAGGGGCTAGGGATGCCAATTCCACCCCCTAACCCCCTGCCTACAGTAGAAAAACCATGTATAAGTCAATTAACACGTTTTGTATATGTATTATATACTGATATTCTTATAATAAAGTAAGCCAGAGAAAAGAAAATGTTATTAAGAAAATCATAAGGAAGAGAAAATGAATTGACTATTTGTGTGTAAGTGGATCATCATAAAGGTCTTCATGTTGAGTAGGCTGAGGAGGAAGAGAAAGGAGGGGTGGCAGAGGTGAAAGTGGTGGAGGAGGTGGAAGGAGAGGCAGGCACACTCAATGTAACTTTTATTGAAAAAAATTCACATCTAAGTGGACCCATGCAATTTAAACCTGTGTTGTTCGAGGGTTAACTGTATACATATACAAAAGGAGAACCTAATTGACTGTCATCTTAAAGTCACAGATTAATGTGTCAAATTAATGTATTTGTGTTGGTTGGTTAATATAAATGCTTCTATGTGGCATATTAGTCAAGACTCTTTCCAGTGAAACTTAGTTTAAACTGGCTTAAGCAAAAAAATAAACCCCTAAGGCTCATAACTGAATAATCTTGAGCTACAAGCAACTTCAGAGCCTGTTAGAATTCAGGTTGTGAGATGATCTTCCATGCCAGGAATCTGACTCCTCTGCTCTGCTTTCCTGTGTTTTGGCTTCATTTTCAGACAGGCTTTCTCCATGTGTTTGCAAAGATGGAGCCAGCAGTCCAGGCCTATGTTCTGTTACCATAACTATCCTCTGGAAAGAGCTTCCCAGATAGCTCCAGAAAAAAATCTTTGAAAGATTTTTTATTAGGAATATGTTTGGCTGCAAGTAGTAGAAAATTACAGTGGTTTAAGAAATAAGAGTCCACTTTTTCCTCATATTAAGAGGTTTCCTCCATAGTCTGGAGCTGATAGAGTAGCTTAGCTTACTTGTGTCAAGGATCCAGCTATTTTTAATTTTCTGCTCTGCCATCTTCAGAATGTTACCTGCATTCTGTATGGTGATTGGTTACCATATAGCTGTAGCTGTCAAGAAAACACATTCATATTCAAAGCAAGAAAATGGAGGAAAAAGGGTACATTAGCACTATCTGTTCCCTTGATCAGGAAAGCAAAAGCTTTCCTAGAAGCCTGCTTAGCGAACTCCTGCTCGTATGTCATCATCCAGAACTGTCATATGTGGCCTCCTAGCTGCAAAACAGGCCAACAAAGTGAGTATTTAGCTTTCCTGTTCTATATAATAAAGATAGATAAGGAAAGAGTGTTGAGGGTATATATTGGGTTAGCCATCCCATTGTCTGTCCCGTGCCTGTTTCAGACCATGTGCCCATCCTGGAGCTAATCATGGTGCTCATTTGATTGGCCAGGCCTGGGTCAAGTACTCATCCTTGGAGTTGGGAGATTGCAATCAAGCCAATCAAACCACTTGGTTTGGGAGTGAAAGGGGGTGTTTCCCTAAAGGTCAGGGAATGCTGGACAGAATAAAGCACTGTGTGGTGTTTTAAGTTTATTATCTCTTTTCTACAGCTCAAAATCTTAAGGAAAGCTTAGCTGCCACAGCCTACGTATCTATTAAGGAAGATAGTTGAGGTACTATTGACCTGTTGATAGGATTGAAAAGTCTATTGCCAGCTCTTAGTCCTTTTGTTCTTCTCCTATAATAAGGTCTAGGTCTTCAGTTTTCCTCAGTTTATTCCCACCTAATTGTGTCAGAAACAGATACCATATTTTTGCTGAAGTGAAGATAGTTCTATCTCCTGACAGGAACCATATGTTACATATAACAGACTCTAATGAAATTAGAGAGTTCATTCAGTTCAAACTGATTTTCTAGATGGGGGTTTATGTCACCCAAGGGTGCTTACTATTGTGCACTCACTGTGCATACTCACTTAATGTTGCTGACTGATCATCATAGCTTCTTTGCTGCCAGCTAAGGTCTAAAACTTACATGTAGTTGGATGAAAACTAGTAGGAACGTCTACTCGGGACACTTGCATAGTCCAGCTGACTCTGCTGTAGCAACCAGCATGTTGCAGTTAGCTTATAATGATGCTGGCATATCATTTATGGCCACTTACCCAAGTCCAGAAGCTCATCTTTGCTTCATTTAATTAATCATAGTCATTAATAGAGCACTCTTCATACCCCTTCTTGTCCTCATGATTCAGCACTGGCACCCACTCACTCCCACATTGCTAAGTTACTTATAAACTTGCAGAACAAACAGAAAATGGAGCAGTTTATTTTAAAGGAGAAAATTTAACATGTGTGAATGTTAGGAGAATTGACAAAAATATTTCCAAATGAGATATTTAGGGCATCTTTTTTTCTTTTGAGACGGTATTGCTCTGTCACCCAGACTAGAGTGCATAGCTCACTGCAGTCTCAACTTTCCAGGCTCAAGCAATCCTCCCACTTCAGCCTCTCAAATACACAGGCACATGCCACCCCACCTAGCCTTCTTTTTTTTTTAGAGAGAGGGTCTCTCAGCTGGGCATCATGGCTCATGCCTGTAATCTCAGCACTTTGGGAGGCCAAGGCAGGTGGATCACTTGAAGTCAAGAATTCAAGACCAGCCTGGCCAACGTGGTGAAACCCTGTCTCTACCCAGGTGTGGTGGCCAGCACCTGTAATCTCAGCTCCTCAGGAGGCCGAGGCAGGAGAATTGCTTGAACCTGGGGGGCAGGCAGAGGTTGCAGTGAGCCAAAATCACACCACTGCACTCTAGCCTGGGTGACAGAATGATACTCAAAAAAAAACAGAGACAGGATCTCCCTAAGTTGCCTAGTCTCGAGTTCCTGGGCTCAAGCAATTCTCCCACCTTGGTCTCCCAAAAGGTTATTACAGACATGAGCCACCATGCCCAGCCTAGGGCGTATTTTTAAGCATTCTATTTATTATTTTATTTATTTATTTTGCTTATTTAGATTGATTCTATTGCACTTATGAGAAATGTAAACTCCTTGTTTGTTGCTGATACCTGGCCCAAATGGTTTTAACCTAATGGCTGGTGAGTTAGAGGGAAGGAAGTGAATTTAGAAATGCAGTATCTCTAGCAATGCATCTTTCCTGTGGAGCCAGTGCTAGAAACTAAAATGTTAATGGTTGTTTTTCTGAAGAAGCATTGGCATGAATGAACTGACACAGAAAAGGAGAAAGTATATAATATGGCTGTTCTAGGCTGAAATGATACTTTTTAGTGTATTTGTTGGGGTATGCTTCTATAAAGAAAGGTGAAATTTGGTGGAGGGAGAAATTTAAAATTCCAGGTAGCGTTACCATCCACTGATTTGATTTTGTCCAGCCACTTATTCTATACCCAGTTGTCTTCAAGTCTTAAAAATTCTGCCTTTTAATTTGTTCTCTATCCCCATTCACTGGCAAATGGAACTACTTACTTGCCTTTCTTCCTTGCCCACCACAGAAGTCTTTTTTATCTTCGTTACTTCCAACAACTAACCCAGGCCCTGATGTTGGGTGGCTGCTAAATGAATAGCATTGATGCTGGGAGGTAGAGATGTGTCTACTGGTGCAGTTTAATAGATGAGAAAGCTAAAGCTTCAGTGACTTACCTAAGTCTAGTAATGGCAAGGATAGGATTCAAACTCATGTCTTCTAGTACTTCTTCCAGTATTCCCTTTGCTAAGCTATGACGTATCTTCACTACAAAAATAGGATAAGTAGTTTCACTTCGAGAGTGGAAGGGAACTAACTGCTTATGGTGAGACAGTTCAGTTGTACGAATTGTCTGGAATTTGGCTGCCAACCTGCACAGGCAGTAGAAAAGAAGATAGCTGTTCACAGTCAAAGTAAAAATTTTAAGAATATCAAATTACTTCACTTTACACAATAAAAAAATTCTTGTGTAAAACACATAAATTAAAAGTCAAAGCCTCTCCCCCGTCATTCTCTGCTTCTCCTTATTTTGACTAATACAGATAATTTCAGAGCTATTATAGACTCACACATTTTTAAACAAGAAATACCTAGGCTGGGCATAGTGGCTTACACTTGTAATCCTACCACTTTGGGAGGCCAAGATGGGAGGATCACTTGAACCCAAGGGTTTGAGATCAGCCTGGGCAACATAGGAAGACCGTGTCTCTACAAAAAACATTTTTTTAAAAGCCAGGGCTGGATGCGGTGCCTCACGCCTGTAATCCCAACATTTTGGGAGGCCACGGCAGGTGGATTACCTGAGCTCAGAAGTTGGAAATCAGCCTGGGCAACATGGTGAAACCCCGTCTCTACTAAAAATACAAAAAAATTAGCTGGGCGTGGTGGCAGGCGCCTGTAGCTCCTTCGGAGGCTGAGGCAGGAGAATCACTTGAACCTGGGAGGCGGAGGTTGCAGTGAGCTGAGGGTGAGCCACCACACTCCAGCCTGGGCGACAGAACGAGACTCTGTCTAAAAAAAAAAGCCAGGCATGGTGGCACATGCCTGTAGTCCCAGGTACTCCGAAGGCACAAGTAGAAGGATCGCTGAGGCTGGGAGTTCAAGGCTACAGTGAGCTATGATCATGCCACTACACTCCAGCCTGGGCAACAGAGCAAGACTGGCTCTTTAAAAAAAAAAAAGAAAGAAAAGAAATACTTGTCTCTCTGCAAACATGTACATGTACCAAGGAATAATGAGTGGGTCTACAGATACTTGAATGCCAAATATACTGTGTGGGTTCTGTGTATATATTTAATTTTTTTATCCAAAGTAATCTTATCAAGACTCATACAAGGCTGGGCGCAGCGGGTCACACCTGTACAAATCCCAGCACTTTGGGAGGCCGAGGCAGCCTAGTGGCTTGAGCTCAGGACTTTGAGATCAGCCTGGGCAACGTGATGAAACCATGTCTCTACAAAAATACAAAAATCAGCTGGGTATGGTGGTGTGCACCTGTAGTCCCAGCTGCTTGGGAGGCCGAGGTAGCAAGATCACTTGAGCCCAGGAGATGGAGGCTGCAGTGAGCCGAGATCACAGCACTTTACTCCAGCCTGGGTGACAGAGCGAGATCCTGTCTCAAAACAAATGAACAAAAAAGATGTACAATTTTAGAACTAAACTTCAGAAATCACGTCGTACAACTGCCTCATTTTATACTTAAAGATACTAAGGTTAAGACGTTGATTTGTCTAATTAGTGACAAGACAGAGCTAGAACCTCCATCTGATCTTATCTCTATTACTCTGATCCTGAAGAAAACTTCTGCATAATGAATAATAACTTCCTGATGATTCTGTGGTATCTTCTTTGTGTTGTCTTTGTTGGATTTTCCTATGTGGCTTTTGTTGGAAGGAGGAAGATGTATAAAATTCTTGGTGTTAATAATTATCATAGTAGGATTCTGAGGCTATGACCAAAGTCCAAGGAAACCTTCTAATGTTCTGCTTCTCCTGTTTGTGGTGTTGTGGAGAGTTTGACCCACATGAGACCTGCTTATATTGCTGTTCATGCTGCTGTTTCTGGCCTTCCAGTGCTCAAATAGCAGGAACTTTCTGTGATATTTTAAATTTTCATCTACTGACAAACCAGAAAATACAAGGCAGACTACCCACAGGAAATTTATATAAGAGTTTGCAAGTAAAACTTGCCTCCAGTTTGCCTTTAAAGTAATATAGTGTTGTTCAGATGGTCAGATTCTCCCAAACATAAACCAGACTGCCTTTCCTGCCCCTGCCCCACCTACTACTCGCTGAAGTTCTGCTCTCTTGTTAATAGACCATTAATACTATAGTAACAAAATGTAAATGCCCTGACTCTAAAGTGGTATGATGAGGCAGTGTCTGGAGATAAGGACCAGATAAAGATACCACACGGTTCACAGATGGCTTTTTAAATTGTTTTTCAAATGAGAGAAACACATATGTTTTTAAAACTCTCTTTTTAGTTTTTCCCACAAATATAATCATAATGAAGCAGTATGGGCATTATATAAAACAAGAAGCCCCAGAACTACCAAAGCCTGCTCTAGTCTGATTATTTTCTAAAAGTTCAAAGTTTTATAGGGAAAGCCTGAAGAAACAGGATATAAGAAGGATTGACCGGGTGTGGTAGCTCACACCTGTAATCCCAGCACTTTGGGAGGCCGAGGTGGGTAGACGAAGTCAGGAGTTCGAGACCAGCCTGGCCAACATGTTGAAACCCTGGCTCTATTAAAAATACAAAAACGAGCTGGGCGTGGTGGTGTGTGCCCGTAGTTCCAGCTACTCGGGAGTCTGAGGCAGGAGAATCACTTGACTCAGGGAGGCAGAGGTTGCAGTGAGCCAAGATTACACCACTGCACTCCAGCCTGGGCAACAGAGCAAAACTCCATCTCCTATTTAAAAAAAGGAAGAAGAAGGATTTAGAGAAGGTGGGCACAGTGGTGTGTGCCTGTGGTCCCAGCTACTTGGGAGGCTGAGGTGGGCACAGTGGCACGTGCCTGTGGTCCCAGCTACTTGGGAGGCTGAGGTGAGAGGATCACTTGAGCCCTGCCTGGGCAACATAGCAACACTCCATTTCTTTAAATAAAAAATAAAAAAAAGTAGCAGCAGCAGCACTTAGAACTAATGGGAAGAGATCAGACCCAGATAAAATGTAGTTTATGGCACTTGAGCCTCTTCACTTTTCCAAAGCATAGTGAAGGTCAGGGGTCATTACCCCTAAAGTTAGGTTTTCTTTAGGCCTAACTAAAAAAGGCTTTGACTTTTTTTTGTTTTTAGAACCTCACTCTGTCACCCAGGCTAGAGTGCAGTGGCATAAGCACAGCTCACTGCAGCCTCTACCTCCCAGGCTCAAGCAATCCTCTCACCTCAGCCTCCCAAGTAGCTGGAACTACAGGCATGTGCCACCATGCCTGGCTAATTTTTAAATTTTTTGTAGTGATGGCGTCTCACGATGTTTCCCAGGCTCTTCTCAAACCCATGGGCTCAAGCAGTCCTTCTGCCTTGGCCCCGCAAAGTGCTGGGATTGCAAACATAAGCCACTGCACCCAGCCTCAGCCTTTAACTTTATTGTTATTTGAGTTGATTTTCATAGGCTTTGACCTTGTAGACTTTCTGACCACAGAAAGGTTATAAGTAGATGCCAGGTTTGAAACCCATTAGGAAAATCATTTACTCCACTACAAGATTAGTTCTTTTTTTTTAATTGTATGAAAGTCAAACCAATAATAATTTGGCCATACATCTAGAACTTTCAAAGCTTGAGGAAATATTTCTCTGCCAACGGTTATATTAAGCATTGGAAGAAAGGGAATATCTAAACATTTTTTGTCACCTTCCTTAATTCTTCTTTAATTAATGTTAAAGAATTTACTTGTGTGAGAGACAGAGCAAATGCTGTTTACCTCCTCTGTCCCCTGACACTCCTAGCATTGAAATAGAAGCTTTATAAGCTCTGTGGCTTCTCAGGTCATTAAAGCCATCTCTCTGCCTCACGGAGGTCAGATATGGCCATGTGAATAAGCCTACCACTTATGAAGACAATTATTGAGTGAGAAATCGATACTAAAGACAATTCAGGTTGAACCATCAAAACCAGTGGTGTACTTTAAAAGTTCTGTAAGTTCTTAAGTGTCCTATAGCTTCTTTAGAACTAGTATCTCAGCACCTTTATCATGTTGTCATAAGATAGTTCACATGCTTATAATTTACATGCTTTGCCTTTAAATCTTTTCTCTCCCATCCCTAGGCATGTTTGGTTATCATTCATGCCAAAGCATTTAAGATATAAGGCTAACCAAATCCTGGTTTTGGCCATGCTCTGAGCCCACATTGTTTCTATAACCTCAAGCTTCTGTACCTCATTAGGGGTTTTGGGCTTTATTTTGAAGCCTTCCATGTACACACAATAAATGTACATGCCTTTTCTCCTATTAAAAAAAAAAAGATGGCTAGTAGGAGTGCCATATTTACAACTCATTTTCATTTTTCATAGGCTCTTTTGTGCTTTACCCTACAGTGGATAATCATGCAATATAAAAATGCTATGGGGCCAGACACAGTGGCTCACACCTGTAATCCCAACACTTTGGGAGGCCGAGGCAAGCCCATCACTTGAAGTCAGGGGCTTGAGACCAGCATGGTCAACATGGTGAAACCCCATTTCTACTAAAAATACAAAAATTACCCAAGCATGGTGGCACACGCCTGTATCCCAGCTACTTGGGAGGCTGACCGCAGAAGAATCACTTGAACCCTGGAGGTGGAGGTTGCAGTAAGCCGAGATGGCGCCACTGCACTGCAGCCTGGGTGACAGAGTGAGACTCCATCATATATAAATTAATAAATCAAGCAAGCAAGCAAGCAAGCTATGGGAACTTAGTAACAATTGTTGCTTTTGAAGACTGGTTAATGAAGGGAAAACTCATTCTCCTTGAATTTAGACACACATTGCCTTTTGAGCTGAGTACTTACCTTGTCATAAGCTGGCTGTATTCCATAGCTATTTACACAAAGACTCACTTAAATATTTGAATTTTTAATTTTTTCACAGCCATCTCTTCCTGTACTCTATACCCTGTCTAGCCAGGCTACACATGAAGCTGTTCATCTCCTTTGCAGGATGTTGGTCTTTGATCCAGTAAGTAGTGTTTGTTTTTATATATTTTTAATGAATTACAAATAAATGTGTTCTGAGAGAAACAATGTGGTTTTGAATAGATTGGCAATGTAAATAATTACTTTTCAGAACATAAACTTCAATCCCCAGTATTATATGTATCGTGTGCATCATCACACAGAAGTTGATTAACACATAAGAGTCTAGGGGAAGAGATAAGGAGCTGGATCTCATTTATCTCTTTTTTGAGACAAAGTCTTGCTCTGTCACCCAGTCTAGTGTGCAGAGGTGTGATCTCAGCTCACTGCACCCTCAACCTCCCAGGCCCAAGCATTCCTCCTACCTCAGCACCCTGAGTAGCTGGGACTGTAAGCATGCTCAGCTAATTTTTAAATATTTTGTAGAGAAGAGGTCTCACTATATTGCCCAGGCTGGTTTGAACTCCTGGGCTCAAGTGATCCTCTTGCCTCAGCCCCTCAAACTGCTGGGATTACAGGTGTGAGCCACCATGCCCAGTCAGAACACAAAATGTTTTAAGATTATTTGAAAAAATCTGACCATTATATTGCATAAGGAAATGTTCGTTCTGGGTTGTTGAGATGGAAGCTTTTCCCAATACGCTTTCTAGACTTGACTCTTCTGGAACATACTACAAATTACAGTGTAAGTTCAGCTCTTCGTTTATTCATTCATCCAGAGAATATTATTCACATCTAGCCAATAACTATTGTCAAAGAAGACTCAAAAATAGAAGCATTTAGAAAAGAAAATTTTATGCCAAGAATACAAGGTCACCAAATACAAAAAATACCAGGTATTTAAAAGATTTTAAAACCACAAGATTACCAAATTTATTAAGTTTACATTGGGCCATTTGTAGTGAGGAAGCTGCAACTTTCTTAGATTATCAAATGCACAAACCTACAGACATCAGCATAGCAAAGATTAGGGATAAAAAACATTCTGTCAAGGAGTCCAGGTTTGTGAGAAACAGTCAAGGTTTGGCGGACCAGAACCAATTAGGGTGACCCAAGTTATTTCTGTGATGTCTCAGAGTACAGTGTAGATTGCTTATGTGTTTATTTTGGTGTTTTTTGCTGTTTTTTTGTTTCATTTTGTTTTGTTCTACTGTGGTGTATTAGTCCGTTTTTACACTGCTGATAAAGACATACCCAAGACTGGGCAATTTACAAAAGAAAGAGGTTTAATTGGACTTAGAATTTCACATGGTTGGGGAAGCCTCACAATCATGGCGAAAGGCAAGGAGGAGCAAGTCACCTCTTACATGGATGGCAACAGGAAAAGAGAGCTTGTGCAGAGAAACTCTCCTTTTTAAAACCATCAGTTCTCATGAGACTTACTAACACAAGAACAGTACAGGAAAGACTTGCTCCCATGATTCAGTTACCTCCCACCAGGTCCCTCCCATAACACATGAGAATTCAAGATGAGATTTGGGTGGGGACACAGCCAAACCATATCATGTGGTATGTGAAGTGCTTAGTGATACTGTAAGCCTGACAAAAGTGGCAGTTCTTGCTTCCACAGTCTCTCCTTGTGGTCACGTTCCCACCATTAAGGACAATTTCAATCATATAACTTGCTTAATGAGCTAGTGATCTACTATTATTTGATGTTTTGTGTTATTTGCAAGTTTATCTACATAGCTAACAGAAAATGTTGATCAATATGTTTTAAAAACCTCCTTTTATGTGGTTAACAAAACTAGAGCTGTGTGAAATTCAGGCTTCAGAGGTAATTTCTGTCGGTCCATAGAGGATTTTATAAAGGGTCTAGGATTGAAATTTACTTTTATGTGTTAGAAATATTTTATTCTCTATTTCTATTTAGATGTGGATCCAAGAACCATGTAACTCACCTCTACCAGGCGTGCATACACTGTTTAGAGCTGTAAGGCATCCTCTTTCTCTGAGAGCCCATGTTTTGTTTGTTTTTTGAGACAGAGTCTTGCTCTGTCACCCATGCTGGAGTGCAGTGGCACAATCTCAGCTCACTGCAACCTCAGCCTCCCGGGTTCAAGTGATTCTCCTGCATCAGCCTCCCTAATAGCTTGGATTACAGGTGCACACCACCACATCCGGCTAATTTTTGTATTTTTAGTAGAGATGGAGTTTCACCATGTTATTCAGGCTGGTGTCAAATTCTTGACCTTGTGATTGCCTGCCTCAGCCTCCCAAAGTGCTGGGATTACAGGCATGAACCACTGCACCTGGCCTAGAGAACCCATATTTATTAATGCTCCTGATCTGTTAGTGTTTACAATCTTTAAGGCTGGAATATCCTTAAAGCCATAGAGCAAGTAGTAAACATATTTTTCTGGGCGGTCTTTTGTACATAAATTCTACATGTGACATGTAGTCCTTATTCCTTAATAGTGGGATTATCAACAATTAAATGAAATTTGTGATGTGGTTGTAGTTAGAAAGATTTATCTACAGAGAAAGATGTATCTGGTAAGGAGGAGTACATATTTATAGAACCTATATAAATAACTGCATAGTCATTTAAAAACAAAGAAATTAGGCTGAGCATAGGGCACAGTGGCTCACGCTTGTAATCCCAGCACTTTAGGAGAATTCTCTGAGCCCAGGATCTTAAGACCAGGCTGGGCAACTTAGGGAGACCCCACATCTACAAAATTAAAAATTAAAAATTTTTTTAATTAGCTGGGTATGGTAGCACGTGTCTGTAGTTCCAGCTACTCAGGAAGCTGAGGTGGGAGAATGGCTTGAGCCGAGGAGGTCAGGGCCACAGTTAGCCATGATCTCACCATTGTACTCCACCCTGGCAAGGGAGACAGAGCAAAACCCTGTCTCAAAAAGAAAGAAATTAATTTAGTTAATGTACACTACATAATAGTTAACTGCTTTTATCACTGTGTTATAAACAAAGCCAACAAGTTTATTACTTTGTTACAGAATTATTATTTTTAAATTGGCCTGATGCTTTGTTAGCTTTTGATCTATATTAAGAATTTTCTTTTATTTCCAGTTCTGAGAGTTCAGTCAGAACAAGAAACCATTTAAAGAGAGTTCTGTTCTGATTTTAACCTGTCAAATTGAAAGTCAGCAATACATTAAGAAGAAAGAAATTGAGAGGGGTGTGTGTGTGCGTGTGTGTGTGTGTCAGGGTCTCACTCTGTGGCCCAGGCTGGAGTGCAGTGGCACAATCTCGGCTCACTGCAACTTCCACCTCCTGGGTTCAAGAGATTCTCCTCCCTCAGCCTCCTGAGTATCTGGGATTACAGACGTCCACCACCATGCCCAGCTAATTTATTTTTATATTTTTGGTAGAGACGGGATTTTACCATGCTGGCCAAGTTGGTCTCGAACTCCTGACCTCAAGTGTTCCACCTGCCTTGGCCTCCCAAAGTGCTGGGATTACAGGCATGAGCCACTTTTAAATATCTATGAAGAATAGACCATTGACCATAAATAAGTCAGTGTATTTATTTAGTCCATTTAATCTTAGGTAACTAGTTCTTCTTGTTTTGTTGATTTTGGGTTAAGCAGTCTACTACCATGGTGTGTCTGCTCCTGGACTAAAGTAATACTGGAAATGCTGACTCGATTACTTGATTCAGTCTAAGAGACAGGTGTCTGTGGTGAGATACACACACACACACACACACACACACACACACATATACATACATACATATACACAGTTAAGCAGTCTACTACCATGGTGTGTCTGCTCCTGGACTAAAGTAATACTGGAAATGCTGACTCGATTACTTGATTCAGTCTAAGAGACAGGTGTCTGTGGTGAGATACACACACACACACACACACACACACACACACACATTGAACATCCCTAACCTGGAACTTTGAATGCCAACATGACATCAGAAATGACCTGACCTTAGTGACAGGTCACAGTCAAAAGCAAGTATACAACACACAGTTTGTTCAGTATCCCCAAGGGAAAAAAGACCCTCCCAGCCTCCGTCAGCTGTGATTCTGTCTTCCCCAAGCATATACAGATCCCCCATGCAAGTGTGTCCACAACAGGTAATAAAGTGGCACATGTGCAGGCCAGATGCACCAATGACAGGTTCCCCACAATGCTTCACATGGTGCCAAGACCTATGGGCATTATTTTCTGTACTTTTTGCCTGTTCTCTGCTCTGTGGAGTAAAGATATTGTTGAAAATGTCAAAAAGTCCTGCAGATAACCCAGCAGGTAACAGTGATTTTTTTTTAAAAAAAGGAAGCATTTATGTTTATCTATAGCACAGAATGCCAAGCTATTGGAGAAACTGGACAGTGGTATAAGTGTGAAGCATCTTATTTCACACTTGGAAGTAAGTTGTTGGAATGATCGCTGTATATGACCTAAAGAAACAGAAGGATAAACTGTTGAAGTTCTGTGCTGAAACTCATGAACAGAAGTTAATGAAAAATGGAAAGGGAAGCCAAGGGCTCAGAGGGGCCCTTGACCAGGCTTGCACATTATCAGCCTACTTGTTTCTTTGGGT
The DNA here is from genome assembly GCA_004027715.1 of Plecturocebus donacophilus. NCBI lineage: Eukaryota > Metazoa > Chordata > Mammalia > Primates > Pitheciidae > Plecturocebus > Plecturocebus donacophilus. The sequence goes on from PVKP010006247.1 coordinate 45,511, forward strand.
TCCAGCAGTGGAACTCTATCCCAGTGGCACCTCTAGGAATAGCTGTCAAAGGACTCAGACTTTTTTAGAAAAAAAGAAAAGGAAAAAGTTTACTTGCTAAGGGTGCAGGGGAATCAGACTTCAGAAGAGCTAGGTCACCAAATACAAAACATAAACTCATTGAAAGGAAAACAAACCAAGGTTATCAAGTATACATTTGCTGGTTCATGGTAAATAAAACACCCGCTTTCTTCTGTGATTATCTTACCTTGAAAGGTCATGACATGCCCTTCTAGATCAGCATAGCAAAAATCAGAGATAAAAGTGTTTGTAGGGAATCCAGGTTTATGGAAAACATTTTATTATTATTTGGGGACCAGAACAGTTAGGATGATTCAGTTGTTTTTGGTTTATTTGAAAACAAAAGTGGTTTTCTTCTTTAAATTGTGTAATGTGAAGTGCTTGGTCATATTAGAATCAGAGCAAGTGTTTGTTCTCATTTTTGTTCTGCTCTGTACTATTGAGTTCAACCTTAAATCCTTTAAAATTTACTTTGTCTCAATAGTACACACTGGTCTACTGAGCTAAAAGAAGGCACAGTTTCTTTAATTTTTTTAATGGAGTAATAAGTTTAAAAGTTTAGATTTTCAGGTAAACTTAAAACTAATATATTAAGTATTCTGATCTAAAGTGACAGAAAATGATTGGGCGCAGTAGCTCATACCTGCAGTCCGAGCACTTTGGGAGGCCAAGGCTGGGGCCCAGAAATTCAAGAACACAGGGAGTCCCCATCTCTACAAAAAAAATTTAAGAAATAAAGTGCCAGAAAATAAAAAGCTAGAATCCTGATATTCAGACTGAGCTATATCTCAAAACATGGCAGTCAGACCACTATCTGCTGCCTAACTCCAACAGCTTTTGCCTTAGTCTGTTTGGTATGAGAATAAAAATTTCAAGCAGCTTTGTTAAGACTGCGACTATGAACATATCTTCTGGATGCTGACACATATTTAGAAAATACAGCCTGGATTTTCTGTATACAGAAAGTTCTGGATGCAGTAACATATTTAGAAAATACAGTTACATTTAAAATTTAAATGTAACCCTGTTCGAAGCACTACATAGTTAAATGTCATGGTATTTGTGATTTTTGACCCTGCATACATCTGTTTCAGGGTAGGAACTTCTCAGAATTTCAATAGAAAGGCACTTCTAAGTGCTTTGTGATGGTAGATGATAACAGTAGTTGTCCTAAATCATACCCTCCCTATGCTGCTATGTTACCCACCTCCAAATTCAATTATTCCTCTTTGGATGGGATGTACTATAAATTATATTTAAGCTGTGTAAAGCAGTTAATATGTCTTTTGAAAGATCCTATGTGGACAGTCATATTTATCTGTAGTGTTGATGTGCTGGTCTCTAATTTGATTTCAGTCCAAAAGAATATCCGCTAAGGATGCCTTAGCCCACCCCTACCTAGATGAAGGGCGACTACGATACCACACATGTATGTGTAAATGTTGCTTTTCCACCTCTACTGGAAGAGTTTATACCAGTGACTTTGAGCCTGTCACCAATCCCAAATTTGATGACACTTTTGAGAAGAACCTCAGTTCTGTCCGACAGGTTAAAGGTGAGTATCCGGTTTGGCACTGGGCCAGGCAAGATGCCAAGTAACATTTTCCATCAGGTGGCCATGAAGAGCTGAGATCTGGTTGATAACCAAAGCTCTCCTGTATGTTTATTTTACAACCCTGCATATAGCTATGTGTCCAGGGCATAACAATTCATATTTAATGTTATATGCAGGGGAAGGTTAGGGAGAGGAATGAATAGTTTGTTCTTATTTTCAAAGTTTATTTAGTGAGTATGACTCAAAATACATTTAATATATATTCACTCAATGTCATTTCATTGATTGAAACGTATTGATCTTCTTTATATAACATACAAAGTTCCATTAAGTATAAAAATTGACTGAGGGAATCATTCCTTGGATGATGACAAGAGAAGGGAATTTCTGATAGTGTACTCAAAATTTTGTTACAGGATCTCCTATTGGGATACAGTGGGGATAATGACATCCAAAATTCTGAGTGATTTTAGTGTCTACTCTAGGACATTTTACAAGAGAGAGGGTAGTCCCCAAGTAACCACCTGAAACTGTACACCTAGATACCAACTGATCTTCCAAAAGACAGCAACTTAGAAGACTTCATCTATAATGCCAAACCCTGGAGTCTCTCTCAGATTTATAGACCATTTTACTCTTCCCACTGATGGGGTTGCAGTCTGTAATGCCACCCGTGGGTTTTTTGCCTACATTTAGCAACAGCTGTCATTTTAGTTTTAGGAAGTTCAGCTGAATTCTGCTTGATAGATGATGTGTTTTTTGATTTAACTAAACCAGTAGGAAATGCTATTCAGATGCTGGCTAGAGTCAGCTGAGAATTCACTGCTCCTGGGCCTGCAAATTGTCATGGATTGTATGATGCTTGCTTTCTCCACAGAAATTATTCACCAGTTCATTTTGGAACAGCAGAAAGGAAACAGAGTGCCTCTCTGCATCAACCCTCAGTCTGCTGCTTTTAAGAGCTTTATTAGGTAACTATATCTATGTAATTCTAACATTCTTGTTAAAGGATGCTAGTGTTATTTGATTATTCAGCATATTTCTGTTTTTATTTAGATAACATAGGTAAAAGGTGCAACAGAAAGTTTCTTTTAGGAGGTTTCAGTGTATTAAAACTAAGCAGGCCAGGCACAGTGGCTCACACCTATAATCCCAGCACTTTGGGAGGTCAAGGCTGGTGGATCACCTGAGGTCAGGAGTTCAAGACCAGCCTGACCAATATGATGAGACGCTGTCTCTACTAAAAATACAAAAATTAGCCAGGCGTGGAGGCATGCACTTATAATCCCAGCTACTCAGGAGGCTGAGACAGGAGAATCGCTTGAACCTGGGAGGTAGAGGTTTCAGTGAGCCAAGATCATGCCATTGCACTCCAGCCTGGACAATCAGAGGAAAACTCCATCTCACAAAAATTGTAAGCATCACATTTTACACTGGTGCCAGTTCACTGTGGTTACTTTGGCAATATTTTTCCCAGATGATCATTGTGCTGCCTTATCATGTACATGGCGATTCTACTGCAGCAGCCGCCTGTCCTGGAGTTAGATGTGGTCACCTCAGTTCCCACTACCATTCCCGCTCCCTAGTAAGAACTGCAAGCGAGAAAATAATTTTTATGTGTGCTGGTGGATCCTGCGTAGAGGAGAAGCCAGTAGGCTTATGGTAGAGCTGTGAACCTACTTTGGAACTTACCAGGCTTCATTCTCCTTGTCTCGCTGTCCTTTCCTTCTCTTGATCTCTTTTTCTTTAAGTCCTTATATATCAATCAGGGTCCAGTCAGGAGAAATAAACCACTTCCCCATAATATGAATGGGGATAATTTAGTAACAAGAATTGTTAACTGGGAAAGATGATCAACTGCTAAAAGGCAAAAAAGGATTCTGAAGGCTGCTGAAGTAGCAAATGCAGAAAGCAGCTACTCCCTGTAGACTGAGGTTGCTTTGGCAATTTTTTTGACAGAGGGAAAGTAAACAAAGAAATTAAGAAGTTAGAAGCAGTTCCTCTATGTAAGGACCTCTTTGGAGAGGGTATGGCTGCCACAGGAACAGGAACACAGCATGAGGGTGGTGTGCAGAAGAGGAAGTGTGCCAGAAGGTGTGGGCAGAATTGGTCCATCAAAGACGCCTGCCAGGAGAGTTTGAGTGGACCAAAGCTGAGCCTTCCGCATAACCAAAAAAAAAAGCACAACAAACCAGGGAAGGGAACCTGCTTCCCGATGCTACAGCTTTGCAGTGCCCTTCCAGCACTCTCTTGTTGACAAAGTTAGCTCAGTGGCAAAGGGAATCATGAACAGGGTTTGGCTCCAGCATCACAAAGCAAGACAAAGAAGGGTGGATTCGGATCTAAGTGGCTACACAGTCTCTATCTTCCCCGCTGCCTTTCTCCTCTCCTTTTTCTCTCTTCTTCTGCTCTTTCCCTTTAATCATATTGAAGTTGTTTGAATTTGTTGGACCACAGTCAAGATTTTATGCATAAAATTTGTAAAATTGTAAGACCTGACTTTCATTTTTTCCATGTATTTTTCTATTGGAAGAAGGAATCAAGTTGCATTTTTACTTATCTGTGGTTTTAAATTACTTTGTTTTACTATTTTCCCCTAAGAGTTACTGACCCTGTCAGTTAGGCAGTTTAGCAGCTTAGGTATAAATGATCCTGGGCCTTGGAGAAACAAAGTGGTTACACTTTTCCCTCTCAAGTTTATAATCTAATTAGCAACCTTAGACGTAGGAAAAAGCCAGTAACATCTGTGTGTAACCAATTAAATGATTACCTATATTTCTTTTGTTTGTTTGTTTTTGTTTGTTTTCCATTAAAAACAGACTCAATTGGATGAGATTACCTATATTTCTCCATTAATACTTGATAAAAGAATGCTTCTAAGGCTCATTCAAAATAGGCCACTGTATTTTGAGAGGCTGCTTTTAAATGGATAATTCTACATCCCTTAAGGTTGTTTTCCTGATTGATTATTGAAATTGTCACTTGTAATACCTACCATTTACTTTACACTATGAAGTAGGCACTGTGGAAAACACTTCACATCTGTTATCATTTATTCATCACAGTATCCTTTGAGGTAAACAGCATTATTCCTTTCCAAATGAGAAGAGATTAAGTCACTTGCTCAGTGCCATACAACTCGTAAATGACATGTTGATTTCAAGCCTATATATTACCCACTACACCAGATTGCCTCTCCATAGATAACAGATCCTTAAACAGACAACTTAGAACAAATTCAACTTTAAAGAAACAAGTCAAAATCCAGAAGTGGACTTAATTTTTTCAGAGGAAAACAGGCAGTAGTGAATTACCCTTTTGCCATTGTGGCATTGCAACTAATTTCTCCATCGCTGTTTTCTTCCAGTTCCACTGTTGCTCAGCCATCTGAGATGCCCCCATCTCCTCTGGTGTGGGAGTGATGGTGGAAGACAATGTACTACTGAAGATGTAATGTAGCTTTCCACTGGAGTCTGGGATTTGCAATTCTGGAGGTTAATCATGCTTGTACTGTAATTTTACTAATGAAGTTTTAAATTAACAACCACTACTTGTATGATATGAATAATATTTAGAAATGTTACTAGACTTTTAATCTTGTAAAGTGGTTGTGCTTTTAGAAGAAAAATATTTTACCCAGAGTTGCACATGTTTTTTGAATTTAGTGCAGCTGTTATGGCTCACCTCAGAACAAAAGAGAATTGAACCAAATTTGGGAGTTTGGGGTTTTATGTTTTTGTTTTGTTTTTCTTTTCTAAAATGAAGTGAGATTGTTCACACACACACACACAAAGGACAGTCATACATTTTGATATTTGAGCCATTCCTAAAGATTGGGGGTTTTCTAAAACTAAAAAAATCTAGAAACCTTGCCTGCGACCAATCATGGAGCCGCGTGAACTGATCGTGGCTGCACCTGGGGGGAGGGTAGGGATGAGGGGCATGCCACCTAATGATCAAGCCCTATAATTAGCTTCTCATTAGAGCCGTGATGGTGATGTGTGCTGTCTAAAATCCAATGTTGTGGGTAGAGAGAATGAGTTTGTGACTAGGAGAGACTAAACTTTTGTTTTCCTTACCCAGTATAAATATATATATATATATTTAATCTATTTTTATTAGAAGTTTTTCTGCTCTTTCTTACATAAAAGAACCCCAAGCATGCATCTTTCATGTGTGTAAATAATTCATTTCTGGGCTAATTTCAAAAGAATCCCAACATTGCTGTATAGAAAGAGAACTAGCTTGCACATTTTAGGTCTGTGAAATTTTGTGAGACTTTTCCTGCACTGGACAGTAAAAAAATAATAAATAAAAGACAAAAACAAATTTAAAAAAAATTTAAGCCACAACTAAAAAGGCACATAGGGAATTATGTCAAATGTGTTTGTGTCCTTAGGCAAAGCTGTGGGAGTCTTGAAATGTCACAGTAGTAAATAACTTATTACTTTTTGACAAGTTCTTTTTTTCTGTTGGAACACTGAATTCTTCTGTGCATATGTACATATGAATACAAATCGAAGGCCTCTACCTCCTGGAGTTATACAACTTGGCTTGTTTACCTCCACATGCTGATGACTATTTTTTTTTTTTTAAGTTCAGTGTGGAGACTTGAAACTTGAATGTCCCTTCCAACTTTTATATTAAAAATAAAAAGAAAATTGAAGATCATTTTTCACCTGTACAAGGAATACTAATGGATCGTCTTAAAATTGGTCTAGGAAAAAACCTTGGTGTGTGTTATGGACAATTAACTGTTAAAGTTATTGTAAGTTATCTGTATTTAGCAGAGTATTTTCAACTTGAGTGATCTGAGCTGAATTTGAAGACTATTAATAAGTTATGTTTGGAAGTTTTAACTTCAATGAAGTAATTATTTGCTGTGAAAGAAACAAACATTGAATTACTAAACAAAGATGGTGCAATATCTTTGTTTTTTTTTATGAGGCTCCTGAGAATCAACCCAACTGAAGCATTTCAATTCACTTGAATGAGAAACGTGTTTAGTATCAAAAGAGCCCAAGAAGACACTGGTGTGAAAGGTACAATCTCAGAGGTTGGTCAATTACCGTGGCACACTTTGTACAATGTAGATTTGAAGTACAGTGGTGAAAACATTAAATGTGACATTTGAAAAAGATGTGTCATCTGTTTTATTTCAATTTCTTTCCTTTGTTTTCAGTACAGCTCATATGCTGACTTTGCAAAGTTTTGGGACATTTCCTATTTATATTTCCACTTTAATCTTTGAGGAAATTGGTTGTTTTTAAAAATCTTCCCAGAAACTTTAGATTTATAAAAATATATTGAAAGTTTAGTTAACTAATATCAAAGACATGTGATTTAAATATACATAATATAGAAGTCTTTTTAGACCTTAGAGTCTCTAATCCAGTGGTTTTCAAACTTTTTTTTCTTTGAAGCAATATCTTGGAGTCAAATATATTAAACAAATAAAGTAGATTACTTTGTATGAAGCAGACTGGTGAAGGGACTGGACACCTCCCTCCTCTTCACTTCTGCCTCCTATGCCTAGCAGCCCAAAGGTACTTTCAGCTAAGGAAGAAGTCTCAGCCCATTGGTGGTGTAATCAAGGCCTGAAACTAGACTGCCTAACTTCAGAATACTTTGCCTGAAGCTAAAGCAACATTACTCTTGAGTTTGTAGATGGTGTGTACTTCTCCTTATCTTTTCTTTAGCAAAATGAATAGATTTTTTTTTCCTGACATTGAGGGAGTTGGCTATTCTAATTCATGTAAATTAATATAAATACATTTATTATTTTATTCAACAAAATTTTAAATACTTAGTATAAGAATTATTTATCAGGAAGCCATATTAATATCAGTAATGCTGAGATAAGGAAAGCAGTTTCATCACTTAAAAGAGAGCATTTTGAGTTACACATATAATTTTGAAACTAAATTCCTGCCGGGCACGGTGGCTCATACCTCTAATCCCAGCACTTTGGGAGGCCAAGGCAGGTGGATTATTTGAGGTCAGGAGTTCAAGACTAGCCTGGCCAACATGGTGAAACCCCATATCTACTAAAAATACAAAAATTATCCAGGCATGGTGGCAGGTGCCTGTAATCCCAGCTATTCAGGAGGCTGAGGCAGGAGCATCATTTGAACCCGGGAGGTGGATGTTGCAGTGAGCTGAGATCATGCCAGTGCACTCCAACCTTGGCAACAGAGTGAGACTCTGTCTCAAGAAAAAAAAAAAGAACTAGATTCCTTTACAGGTATTAGAGAAAATATACTGACCTGCTCTTAACTGGAACCTACTTAGAAAACCAAGGAGATTTGTGCCTTATTGCTTTATTGTTGGGAATTGCAAAAATGTGAGTTCTCATAGCCAGTAGAGTCAGTGTGGACAGGTAAGTTAGGGTTATAATCACCTACAATTTGTAGGCAGTTTAAGAACCTGTGAAAGATGGAGATAATCTCTTGTGATGACTCGTAAGGTTTATAATTTTTGTTTTGTTTTCCCTCTCTGATATGTTACTTAAAATATTATTTTATATTAAAATAAAAAATATATTAATAGAATAAAATTTGCATGAATTTTGAAATTAAAACAACTTTTAAGATATTTTCAGAAAACGAATTTAGTTTCCTATCAACAGAGCCTCACCAAAGGCAGTTCTAAAGGGGACTTACTTTACTTCAAGAAGATGATGTACCTTCAAGAGGAAGAAAAATAATAACTAAAAGCAGATCTCCGAGAATGGTGAACAAAGAAATCGGCGAACACATGGGGGAAACTAAGCAGACACATTGCATATAATGATATGTTTATGGGGATGATAAACTACAGCAGCACCTTTAAACTAGGGGTACACACACCCCTGAGGATAAATGAAGACTCTCCAGGAGGTACATGGGCACATATGTTTGTTTGAGTCTTTGGGTCTTTTTGAGACAGAGTCTTGCTCTGTCACCCAGGCTGGAGCGCAGTTGCTTGATCGTAGCTCACTGCAGCCTCAACCTCCTGGGCTCAAGTGAGCCTCCCACCTCATCCTCCCAAAATGCTGGGATTACAGATGTGAGTCACTGCACCCAGCCAAGCACATATGTTTTTAAGAGAGCCAACTTCACTTTTTTTTTTTTTTTTTTTTTTTTTTTTGAGACAGGGTCTCACTCTGTTGCCCAGGCTAGAGTACAATGGCACAATCTCGGCTCACCGCAACCTCTGCCTTCCAGGCTCAAGCAGTTCTCTTGCCTCAGCCTCCCAAGTAGCTGGGATTACAGGTACATGCCACTACCACCCAATTAATTTTCATATTTTTAGTAGAGATGGAGTTTCACTATGTTACCCAGGATGGTCTTGATCTCTTGACCTTGTGATCCAACCGCCTTGGCCTCCCAAAGTGCTGGGATTACAGATCTGAGCCACCGCACCCGGCCATCTTCACTATTTTTTTCCTCCATTCACTTTCTGAGTTTTATTTTCACATCCCTCTTCAGTTATTGAGGGAATGTGTTCTCTTTCCGGGTCCACAAGGGGGCGTAGTTTTAAGAGCAAGAACTTCCTAGTTCCATGCCCCCCTCCCATCTCTCTCCATCCGGGATATTTAACGGTTTATGTTTAAATTTTGCGGGTGAGGGAAGAAACTAAGAGTCAGTCACTCCTGCAGAAGTTCTAAGGAACTCCTTTCATTGGCCTGGGGTCTTAGAGAAGGTGGGGTTCCTCCCAGGTTAAAAGTCCCTTCTTCTACACCCCTTCAGACTCCATGTTTGGATCCCCTTCCACGAACACTCCCTTTGTGGAAGCTGTTTTTCTCTATCCTGAATTTTCCCTCTGGAGTCCCCTTCCACACTCTCTTGTGGTAGCCTGTCTTCCCCTCCTAAACTCCATCTCTCGCTCTGTTCCTTTCCACTCAGTGTGGAAGCTGCTTTCCTCTCATGGATTCCATCTTTCTGGAGTCACTCTGTGAGAGTTAGCTGTTTGTTTCTCTCTCCTTCTCCTGTTTCTCTCTCGCTAAATAAATCACTTTCTACAAACACTTTTGAGTCCGGCATTTACTGCGCGCTGCACCGTGGTCCCCTCTCTCGTTCTTGAGAGGGCAGGAGACCAAGAACCTGGAGAAACATCCTCTCAGGGGAGCTGAGGGCACCCTGAACCCCAGTATTACATTATCATTCTCCCACTTAGAAAGACGAATTTCTTACACATTTTAGATATTAATGTGGTGCAATATACCTAAGTATAAAAACTTCCTGAGTTGCAAACTAAAGGGACAATTGGAAACAATTTTTTATAGAGACCTCAACTTTTGTATCTCACTACTGTCAGGTAATCCATCAGTCCTGAGAGACGACCCCTGGAAAGTGAAGCAAAGAGAACGTTAGGAAGAAGTACTGGGACTGGCAGTACTTTATTTCATCCGGGCAGCAAATTCATGGCGCAGCGCTGTCTGTCTAAAAATTGAGAAGTGAGATGGCTTTTGTGGGAACATATAAAATGAATGTAGACCTTTCCCAGTAGAAAGTAGATCGGTTTTGACTCCGTGGTTTGCCAGTGAGGACGTTCCAGTTAGTTTATATGGTTGATGTTTTCCATAACTAGAATTAGCTTGAATCTGCAGCTGCAAAGTTTTGACAAAAATATATTTAAAGCAAAAGAGTAACAACCAAAAATATTGTAGAAATATTGGCGAGGATGTGAAGAAATTGGAACCCTCGTGCATTGCTGCTGAGAATGTGAAATGGTACAACAGCTGTGGAAAATGGTATGCCAGGTCCTCAAAAAAATTACAAGCTGGGCACATGGTGTGTGCCTATAATCCCAGCTCTCTGGGAGGCTGAGACGAGGATTGCTTGAGCCGGGCGCGGTGGCTCACGCCTGTAATCCCAGCACTCTGGGAGGCCAAGGCGGACAGATCACCTGAGGTCAGGAGTTTCAGACCAGCCTAGCCAACATGGTGAAACCCCGTCTCTACTAAAAATTCAGAAATTAGCCAGGCATGGTGGTAGGCTCCTATAGTTCCAGCTACTCAGGAGGCTGAGGCGGGAGAATCACTGGAACCCAGGAGGTGGAGGTTGTAGAGATCCAAGATGGCGCCACTGCACTCCAGCCTGGGCAACAGAGTGAGACTCTGTCTTTAAAAAAAAAAAAAAAGCTAGATAACCAGAAAATAAAACAGCCACTAAAAATTTTTTTAAAAGTTATTGAGTTCTACTTTGTGCTCAATATCTCTGTGTGCTGGCCATGGAGATTATCAAAATAATAAAATGTCATGGTGCCTATGATCCATGGGGATGGAAATATAAAGAAGTCATCACAACAAGGTTTCAACTCTCATCTGAGACAGGATTCAATGCCCTGGAGTGCTCAGGGGTGGCAGCCAACCCAAAGCGGGTGAAGTGGTCAGGGAAGCTTCCTCGGGGAGCTGAATTAAGGATAAATTGGAGTTAGCCTGGCAGAGAGGTGGTCCAATCTGTGATTTCAGTTACACTTTTATGACGTGCACACCCATTTAACGGGCCAGGCTGTTGACCTTCCTCTTTGTGATTTCTTCCAGGGCTTTTATGCTCGTAAAGCTCTCTTGCCACAAGATTCTCGTTCCTATTTTTCCATAGTTCAATATATTTCACATTTAACGTTTTATCTGGAAATTATTTTGATGATTGCCAGTGGGATGAGACCCTGGTGGAAGGATGAAGAAGCAGAAATGGAAAGAAATATCTTCATTCTGCTGCCCTTCTTCCTGACTCAGTGGCTCTGGGGCTCCAACAAGTGACCTCTCCTCCCTGTGGTGGTTTCAGTGATGGGTGAGTGGAAGTGTGTGTGGCTGCAGCCCTGGGTGATTGGAGGTGATGGTCCAGTAGTCCACGTTGGCCTGAAGTAGGAGGGATGTGGAGCAGACTGCTGTGAGGACACCAGCATGGAAACCAGACGGGGTGTATGGAGATGTATGTGCCACCTCACGCTGCCCGTCGCTGCTATCCAACTGGCTTGGGCCTCGTTCTCCCTGAGAGGCGGCAGGAAAGTGGGAGTGGGTCATTTTCTTATTTTCTTCCCTCTCTCCTGTCACCTTCCACCCCCCTCTCTGATGGATAGCACAGACTGAGTCATAGCTAACGGCTTTCCATGCAGCCCTTGGAACTGATGAAGCTGCTACCAAGTGCTGGGTAAGTGAGTTACCATCCTGCATCACTCTCCCCTCCATCTCCCTATCCCACTGAAGGCTACGGAGCAGGCCGTGGGCTGCACAGCAGCTCATGGACACTGGGGATACAATGGGGATGAAGGATGGGGCCTGTCACCCTAGGCCAGCAAGGCAGGGTAGGGGGAAACGAGAGGGCAGAGATAAGCACTGGGGAGAAGCATATGTGCAGAGGGAGTTGGTAAGAATTGTGGAGAAATGTGAGGAGAGGCAGGTGGCAGAGATGTGAGCAAGAAGAAGGAGTGTGTATCAGCTCGGGTGGGGTGGGGTGGAGTGATGGTGCCCTTCTGTGCCAGGCACTGAGGCACAAAGGAAGCTCCTGACTTGTCCTTGAGGAAACCACAGTTTTGTAGGAGAGAGAGAGGCATGCAGATATGGTCACTGGTTGTTGCTTTTTTTTTTTTTTTTACAGGGCCTCACTGCTATCACCCAGGCTGGAGTACAATAGTGTGATCTTGGCTCACTGCAGCCTCAACTTTCTGGGCTCAAGTGATCTTCCCACTTCAGCCTCCCAAGTAGCTGGTACTACAGGCACATGCCACCACACCCAGCTAAATTTTTTTTTTTTTTTTTTTTGTATTTTTAGTAGAGACGAGGTTTCACTATGTTGCCCAGGCTGGTCTCGAACTCCTGGGCTCAAGCAATCCACCCGTCTTGGCCTCCCAAAGTGTTAGGATTACAGGTGTGAGCCATGGCGTCCAGCCTACCCACTCTTTCTAAGTTGTCAAAAGAAGCCCGTGACAACAGCATTACTATTCTCTTTTTACAGTGAGGCTCAGAGAGGCCAGGCAACTGTCCCAAAGTCACACAGCTGAAAAATGTGAGTGGGATTCAAACCCAGAACCTCTGACTCTAGAATCCATACCCTTTCCACCACCCCTAGGTTTGTAAGTGTGTGTAAAGGAAAGACATGATAAGAAACTATTAAGAACAGATCCGTCTGGGTTGATCTGATTTTCCCCATTGGTGGAATTATTTGGTCGGGAATGGGGGTGCTGCAAGCTTCTCATGTCTGGACTTCAGCAAGGCACACAGCAAAATCTGACATCCTGTGGACGCCGGGTGATGTGTGGGTGAAATGGCTCAATAGCTGGAAGAATATTTTTTTTTTTTGAGACAGAGTCTTGCTCTGTCACCCAGGCTGGAGTGCAGCAACCTGATAATTGGCTCACTGAAACTTCCGCCTCCCAGGTTCAAATGATTCTCCTGCCTCCGCCTCCCGAGTAGCTGGGATTACAGGCGCACGCCACCACACCTGACTAACTTTTGTATTTTTAGTAGAGATGGGGTTTCACCATGCTGGCCAGGCTGGTCTCGAACTTCTGACCTCAAGTGATGCCCACCTTGGCCTCCCAAAGTGCTGGGATTACCTGCATGAGCCACTGCACTGGCCAAGAATTTAATTAGATGAGAGGCTGTTTCTAAAGGCAGCCTATGGCTGAAAGTGAGAAGTGGTGGCTTTGCACCACAGGGCTCTGTCCCTGGTCCTACTTTGCTGAACTTTTTTTTCCTTTTCCTCTCCTCCATATTTTTTTCTAATTATCAAAGTAATATATGTCTACTGTAGAAAAATATAAATGATAGCTAAGCCAAAAGAAAGGAAAAGCATCCTAATTCTCATCGCACCACTTGCTGAACAGCCGTTTTCAATCTACTATAACTTTGAACATTTTTGGAATACAATGTTGGGACCTGAAATCCCACAACAAAAGATAACTCACTGTTCACACGGAGGGTGCACCCTGCCAGTCTCTACTACAAACAATAGCAAGAAAATGTAGCATGTGATTGGGTGCTTACAATGAGCTGGCAACAGTCCTGAGCTTCTGACAGGTATTATTTCATTCAATCCTCCTAACCCTTATGGGGACTCTACAGATCTATTTTTCACAGATGACAAAGCCAAAGCTCAGAGATGAAATAATTTCCTCAGGCCACAGAGGCTGGCTGAACAACTGAGGCAGGGTTTGAACCAGGTTTTGTCTGATTCTGGAGTGGGGCTCTGAACAACTCTGGGTTGCCCTCCAAAGGTGCCTGCAGGTGCCCGGACCATGCCCCACTGTCTGCCTTTCACCCCGCCCTCTAGGTTGGGGCTGTTTGTGCAGGACAGTCCAAATCTCCCCGTTGCTTCTCTTCTGCTTGCACTGTAGCATCTGGGGACACGACTTAAGATGTGATCCCACACCAGGCACAAAACCCAAAGACTCTCCTGATCTGTCAATAGCCACCCATGGGTGCTTATTTTACAATAGGAGGTTGGCTTGCCTAGGGAAGCCAGGAGTTTAAGTAACGAACACTTTTTGAAAACTTACTATTTTTCAGGTTCTGTTCTAAGCACTTTAGAAATAACTTTTTCTTTTTTTAATGACTTTTTTGCCAGAGTGCTGTGGCCCACGACTGTAATCCCAGCACTTTGGGAGGGTGAAGCAGGAGGATCATTTGAGGCCAGGAGTTTGAGACTAGCCTGGGCAACATAGTGAGATCCTGTCTCAACAAAAATAAATAAAAATAAAAATTAGCCAGAAATAGTGGTGCATGCCTGTAGTCCTAGCACTGGGGAGGCTGAGGTGGGATGATCGTTTGAGCTGAGGAGTTCAAGGTTACAGTGACCTATGACTGTGCCACTGCATTCCAACCTCAGTGATAGAGTGAGATCCTGTCTCCAAAAAAATGTTTTTTTAAGTAACATAAAGTTGGCCAGGCATGGTGGCTCATGCCTGTAATCTCAACATTTTGAGAGGCCGAAGCAGGTGGATCACCTGTGGTCAGGAGTTCAAGGCCAGCCTGGCCAACACTGTGAAATCCTATCTCTATAAAAAGTACAAAATTCGCTGGGTATGGTGGCACACGCCTGTAGTCCCAGCTACTTGGGAGACTGAGGCAGAAGAATTGCTTGAACCAGGGAGGCAGAGGTTGCAGTGAGCTCAGATCACACCACTGCACTCCAGCCTAAGTGATAGAATGAGACTCCCTCTCAAAAAACAATAAAGTAACATAAAGTAAAACTGGCTCTTTTGTTGGTACACAGCTTTATGAGTTTTAACACATGTATAGATTCCTAGAGCCAACAATGGTGTCTGAACAACGAGCATGCATATACAAAAAGAGAACTTCAACCTGAACCGCACACCTTATACAAAAATTAGCTCCAAATGGATCATACATCTAAAAGCAATGTAAAATAAAACCTTTTAGAGAAAAGTATGGGAAAATCACCAAAAGCATGTGTCACAAAAGAAAACAACGATAAATTGCACTTCATCATAAATAAAAACTTTTGTTCTGTAAAAGACAGTGTTAAGAAAATGAAAAAACCAGCTACAAACTGTAAGAAAATAGTTGCAAATCGCATACTCAACAAAAAACCTGTATCCAGAATGTATAAAGAACTCTTCAAACTCAACAGTAAGAAAACCAACAACGTGCTTAAAAAAAAAATCAGGAACAAACACTGCACCAGAGAGGATATAAAGATGGCAAATAACCACATGAATAGATGTTTGGCATTATTAGACAATAGGAAAATGCAGATTAAAACCATCATAATGTACCACTATCTACACATTAAAATGGGCAATATAAAAAAGATTGACAATCCGAAGTACTGCAGGGGTGCAGAGCAATTAGACTCTTGCCCACTGGTGGAGGGAATGCAAAATAGTCATCCTGGAAAACATTTTGACACTTTCTTCTACAGTTAAGCACACTATTACATATGACCCAGAAAACTCTCTCCAGGGTATTTATCCTAGAGAGGTGAATATGCCCACATGAATGCTTTTTTTTTTTTTTTTTTTGAGATGGAATCTGTCTCGCTCTGTCGCCTGGGCTAGAGTGCAGTGGTGCAATCTCGGCTCACTACAACCTCTGCCTCCCGGGTTCAAGCAACTCTCCTGCCTCAGCCTCCCGAGCAGCTGGGACTACAGGGGCCCACCATCACGCCCAGCTAATTTTTGTATTTTTAGTAGAGACAGGGGTTTCACCATATTGGCCAGGCCGGTCTCGAACTCCTGACCTCGTGATCTACCCCCTTCAGCCTCCTAATACAGCAGCTTTATTCATAGTTGATCCAAACTGGAAACAGCCCTAATATCTTTCAGTGGGTGACCAAGTAAACCAACCACATTAATGTACTGGGATATTTACTACTCAGCAATAAAAAGGAATGGACTATCGATACACAGAACAAATTAGAGTAATTTCAGAGGCATTAGGTGTGGATAAAGCCTGTCTCAAAAAATTACACACTGTATATTATTCCAGTTGCATGACATTCCCTAAAAGATGAAACTATAGTGATGGTAGCAAGTGCCAGACATTAGGGGTGAGAGCAGGAGTGACTACACAGGGATAGCTCCAGGGAGTCCTTCAGAGCGATAAAGTTCTTCTGTGCCTTCTGTGTCCTGACTCTGGTGGTGGTTCTAGGAGTCTTTTCTCCATTCAGTTGCCTTTGCACTTTGGTCAAAAATCAATTTGTCATATTTGCCTAGGTCTATTTCTGTACTTTCTATCCTGTTCTATTGACCTAGCTGTCATTCTGTCATTTCACCTGTATCACACTTTTTTTTTTTTTTTTGAGACAGGGCCTCCCTCTGTCGCCCAGGCTGGCGTGCAATGGTGTCATCTCGGCTCACAGCAACCTCCACCTCCCAGGTTTAAGCAATTCCCCTGCCTCAGCCTCCTGAGTAGCCGGGATTACAGGTAACCACCACCACGCACAGCTAATTTTTGTATTTTTAGTAAAGATCGGGTTTTGTCATGTTGCCCAGGCTGGTCTTGAACTCCTGGCCTCAAGTGATAATCCAGCCTCGGCCTCCCAAAGTGCTGGCAATGCAGCCTTGAGCCACTGCACCCAGCCTTTTTTTTTTTTTTTTTTTTAAAAAGACAGGGTCTCATTTTGTCACCCACCCAGGCAGGACTACAGTGGTATGATCATGGCTCACAGGAACCTCAAACTCCTGGGCTTAAGCAATTCCCCCACCTTAGTCTCCCGAGTAGCTGAAACTACAGGCACCACCATGCCCAACTCATTTTTAAAAATTTGTTTTTTAGAGACAGGGTCTTACTGTGTTGTCCAGGCTGGTTTTGAATTCCTGGCTTCAAGCAATACCTCTTGCCTTAGCCTCTCAAAGTATTAAGGGATTACAGGTGTGAGTGATCCAGAGGAGCCTAAGAGTATTGTGAGTGGATTTTGAATTGCTGTCAAATAGTTTTTCAATCAATATGATCATTTGCTTTTTTTGTTTTTTTTACAAGGTGCTTGGGCCCTTTGTAGAATAGAGGCACCCTACCCAGCCTGCCAGCTTGGACCCTTACATGAGGGAGAAATAAATATGATATTTAAGCTACTATTATTTGGTCTCTATTAAGGCAGGTGCATCAACATTTTAACTAATACGTTCACTTATTGACGGATCGATTCAATAACCTGGCAGCCACCACGTGCCAGCACCACATAAGATACCAGGAGCCACAGAGACACAAGCCCACAAGGGCCTGTGAATCAGGGAGCTGCTGTGTCTGAGCCAGCCCAGAACTGTTTCTCCCTGAATCCATACCTCTTTCAGGACTTGAGTTTCTGCACCAGCAGCACAGGCCTCTTGAGACTGTTGGGCCCTTGAAAAAGTGCTGGATTCAGACTGGGAAGAGGAGGACTGGTGTGGAGGGGATGTGCACAGAGCTCCCAGGGGCTACAGCCCAGGGCCCCTCACAGTGTCTGATTTCAGGCTTCATAACATACACCAGCATTTTATTTTTATTGGTTTTTGAAAAATCTTTGGTTGT
Source organism: Plecturocebus donacophilus (assembly GCA_004027715.1). Classification (NCBI taxonomy): domain Eukaryota; kingdom Metazoa; phylum Chordata; class Mammalia; order Primates; family Pitheciidae; genus Plecturocebus; species Plecturocebus donacophilus. The sequence continues at coordinate 63,081 of PVKP010006247.1, forward strand.
TCTTTAAGCCATTAAATAGAAATACCCTATAAAATCAAACTATTAGGAAATACATAAAGTATTGGAGAAGTCCTCGTTTTGACAGAAGCAGGTCTGAGTCACTGACCAGTCTTTTGAAAAAGTCAGTTCAAATGGGCCATAATAAAAACAGACACATACAGGTCCTAGTCACTTTGTTTTGACTTCAAACACAAAAATTCACATTCAGGCACTAATTTTTCTTTGGGTATCTTGACTCAAATCCTCCTTTGACTTTCTTGCATAAATCACACCTACAATCCTATAATTCACCTATTATTTCCAATTTCTTTAAACTTAAAGATACTTGTGAAGCAATCTGATATAGAACATTTGTAGATTTTTAGGATTTTCTCTGAATAGTTTATCTTTCACATCTAATTCAACATGTCAGCAAATATCTTTGTATATTACTTCCAAAGCATTTAACGTCATTTGCAAGGAAACAATTCTTTATGCATTCATATTTCATCAGTTTATGTAATGTTTAATTCAATTACATGATTACAATGACAAATGCACCTGGCATAAACAGGCTACAGACACACCCAACCAACTCTTGGTAAACAGATAACACAGAGCAGAGGTAGCTGAGTTCTTGCTTTTCTAGACCAGGGGTCAGCAAACTATGGCCTTGTGGGCCTGTTTTTGTACATCCTGTGGCTTAAAAATGCCTTTTAGGGGCTGGATGTGGTGGCTCACACCTGGAATCTCAACACTTTGGGAAGCCAAGGCAGGCAGATCACTTGAGGTCAGGAGTTCGAGGCCAGCCTGCCCAACACGGTGAAACCCCGTCTCCACTAAAATTACAAAAATTAGCCAGGTGTGGTGGTGGGCACCTGTAGTCTGAGCTACTTGGGAGGTTGCAGTGAGCTGAATCCAGCCCGAGTGACAGAGTGAGACTCTGTCTCAACAACAACAAAAAAAGCCTTTTAGGCCAGGCACAGTGGCTCATGCCTATAATCTCAGCATTTCAGGTGGCTGAGGCCAGAGGATCCCTTAAGCTCAATAAAAAGAATGGCTTTTAAAGTGACTGAATCTGTAAGCAGTTGAAAAAAACTTAAAAAAAATTATATGACATGAAAATTATATGAAATTCAACTTTTAACATTTGTAAGTAAAGATTTACTGAAGCACTACCACACCCATTCTTTTTTTGGTGTATTCAGTGGCTGCTTTCAAGCTACAATGGCTGAGCCTAATGGTGTCAACAGAGACTGTATGGACCACAAAGTCTAAAATATTTACTATCTGGTCCTTTACAGAAAGAGTTTGCCTATCTCTATTCTAGAGCAAAGCCTGAGCCTTGGGCATGCACCACATCACGGGTACCTGCTACTGTTTTCCAGAAGCTTCAGGTAAGAAGGAGGGCTCCGAGGAGAACTCCTACCATAGAAAGTGAAAATCCCTTCCTTCTCAGCATCACTGTTTCCCAAACCCATCTCCCACTCTTCCCAAGGCAGCTTCACGGTTTGCTTCATCACTTCCTTCCTGGACTCAAGTGACACCCCACCTTAGTCTCCCAGAGCACCAGGATTACAGAAGTGAGCCACTACACCCGGCTCTGATTTTTCTCTATAGCATTTATCAGACATATTTCATGCATATTTATTTATTTATGTTTTTAATTTTTTTGAGACTGAGTCTCACTTTGTCACCCAGGCTAGAGTGCAGTGGCACCATCTTGGCTCACTGCAACCTCTGCCTCCCGGGTTCAAGCAATTCTCCTGCCTCAGCCTCCTGAGTAGCTGGGATCACAAGCGCCTGCCACCACACCTGGTTAATTTTTATACTTTTAATAGGGACAGGATTTCACCATGTTGGCCAGGGTGGTCTTGAACTCCTGACCTCAGGTGATCCAATCACCTCAGCTTCCCAAAGTGCTGGGATCACAGGTACCCACCATCACACCTGGCTAATTTTTATATTTTTAGTAGAGATGGGATTTCACCATGTTGGCCAGGCTGGTCTCGAACTCCTGACCTCAGGTGATCCGCCCACCTTGGCCTCCCAAAGTGCTAGGATTACAGGCATGAGCCACCTCGTCCAGCTTCCATGCTTATTTACTTATTTTCTATTTCCTATCACTAGAATGTGAGCTCTATGAGGGTAAGGGTTTTGCCTGCTTGTTCACTGCCCTATCCCAGTGCCTAGATCAGTGCCTGGCACATAGCAGAAACTTAGTAAGTGCTTGTTGAATGAGGATTGAATTACTCTTGCTGTATGACAACCTGCTGTCTGCAGGACCCTGGGCATGAGGAAGTACCTGCGGGTGGAAGGCAGTGGTCCAGTGCTGCACAGTACGCGCTGATCAAAGAGGGGCCTTATGCGTGGGGAGCAGGTACAGGTAGGTAGGTGATGGGGTGCAGAATTCTAAATCTCTGGGGATGAATGGCAGAGGCCACACCATCTTGATGAGTGGCCCTTGAGCCCACTGGACAAGGGGAATGGTTGGCTGGGGTCCAGGCCCATGGCCTCCCTGACTTGAGGTGGCCTTGCCAGATGCTCTGAAAATGGGGCCAATGAAGCCCTAGTGATTCTGTCCCCTACCTTCCAAGGACAAGTTGGAGGCAGGCACTGGTCTCACATCTACAAAAACAATTGTTTCTGAACCTTCCCCCCTCACAGATTTCGGCCCTCCATCCCCCAGATATGTCTCATGGCCACTGAGTCATGCATCAGTGATGGGTGTGGGTGTGTGGATGGGGGTAGCAGAGCCCATTGATCGAGAGCTGAGACATCCTCCCTGCTAATCAACAAATTAATAAGTTCTTTGATAAGGAGGTGGAGATTAAGGAACCAATCAGCTTGCCCTGTACTTGGGGAGTGAGATTGGAGGGTGTGGGTATGATGGATAGAGAGGGTTTGGGGGATGGATAGAGAGGTTTTGAGGCTGGCTCCTGGTCCACACTGAGACCACCAGGGCACCATTTACCTTGGCCATAAATGAGGAAGTGACTTCTTCAGAGGTTGTAGCCCAAATTCAGGCCACCTCATGCCCTCTAGCTTCTACAATGTCTCTCCTCTTCTCATCTGTCCTTGGACTGCATATTCCCTGAGACATGACAGGGTTCCAGCACATGATGGGGTTCCAGGGCATGATGGGGCTCCAGGGATGTCAGATTCCCTGTGGCCAGCTCACAGGCTCCTTCATCTCTCTGCCCGGAATCAATGCACTAGAAACCCCTATCACCACCATGGTTAGTGCTGCAGGGTCAGAAGAGCAAACAGCCCCCTGCTTTCTTGTATCCTTGACCCCATTCGCCTGCAGGGTCCTTCTCTGGGCCCTGACCCCTGGAATCACAGATGTCCTAACCAGCCCCCACTGCCCCTCCATCCTAGGGTGAGCACCTGTCTTTTGTCTTTCCGTGGAGTATAATTCTTTGATTTCTGCTGTCTTCCCTCCAAACAGGACAATAGCTGTCTCTGTTTATCTCTCTGTATCCATGTTCTAGGAACCCCTCAGACTGAGGATCCCCCCATGATATGGCCACGTCTCTCCTTTGCGACCGGGATTCTTGAAGGACGGGGCTGTGCCTTGCCCGTGGATGACAGGTCCCTAAGAAGAATAATCTTTCTCCTTCCTCCAAGGGCAGGATCTACGTCCCCTTGTCCTGGTGTTCTCTGCCACCTCCATGCTCAGCAGGGCACCCTGGTGTTTCCTGGGATGTGTGGTCCTATGGGGCCTGACTGGCTGCTAAGGAGCCATTTCCGGAGAATGCAGGTGGTTGAACCCATAAAAGGGTAACTGAGAGAGCCCTGAACTTCCATCTCAGGAGAGTGCTAAAAACAGGCCCCACAGCCATCTGTTCTGGGGCTGGAGGAGCTGGCTCAGAACCAGCAGCCTACACAAGTAGGCCCCTTTCCCCTCTATGGGCTGATGGGACATCTGGAAGTACTGGAGGTCTGACCAGGCCAGGGAGAGGAAGCTGAAAGGGCTTTATGGGGAGAGCGTCCCACAGCCCTCTCTCCTCCTGGGCAGGTGGGTTTGAGGAGGTCGCTGGTCCAGAGACCCTTCCCCGAGGTGGCCTCTCAGAGTGGGTGGTGGGCCTGACTGAGCCTTTGTGTCCTTGCTGCAGCAGCCCACGGCCACTCCAGGTGCTGAGCCTTTCTGCCCCTCAGATTGAGAGGGCCTGTTCCTGGCCTCACCCTCCTTTTCCTGTTTGAATCATGGGTGACTTTGGCTGCTCCATCACCTCTCAGGGCTTCAGTTTCCTCATCTGGAAAGTGGAGATAAACTCAGCTCATTGTCTTGTGATGCCTGAAATTAGGTACTACCCGGTGCACAGTAGGTGCTTAATAAACACGAGTCCTTTCCTTCAAAGGATCTGGGCTTCAGAGCCCAGTGGAGATTGTCATGGGCTGGGGACAGTGGTATGTGCTTGGGAAGCCTTGGCATAAGACACCTGTGCCCTGAATGACACCTGCACAGCGGTGGGGACACTCTGCCTGGCAAGGGGGCTCTATGCCACACATGGCTGCACCGAGGTCTGTATGTGCCAGGCTGGATACATAGGTGGCCAACTAAGCTGCTTCTGGTGGGGGAACTGGCTTCTGCCCCCTCCTGCTCTTTTCCCAACTCTTTAACGGAGAGAGAACATAATGGAGTGTTCAGAGAGGCCTCTCCCTGAGGACACCATCAATTGCAGGTCAGGAGCCAAGGTCATGTGCCCCCACGCCTGCCTCCAAGAGAAAGACTTTCCCCCCAGAGGTCCTGCCACTCCTCCGCCCTTCTCCAAGGGATTACCAAGCAGAGGGTGAAAAGGGCTGTCTTTTGTTAAGAGTGGCCACAGATCCCACAGGCTGGAGGAAATGTGTTCCCTTCTGCCCCCACTCCCACCCAGGGACAGGCTAGCGAAGAGAGAATCTCATCCTGGTCCTAGGGGCTGCCCCAGGAGTCTAGATCCAACCGCTTCACTTCCTCAGAAGGCTAGACCTGCCCCCGGGGGACTATGGGGTGAACACAGGGTTCAGGCTGGGTACCCCATCCAGTGGGACCCAAAATCTGAGCATGGCAGCCTCCCCCTGAGCTCCTGCCAGGTGAAGACATCACACACTGGCTGGGTGTAAGCTCAGCGATCTGGCAGGGGTGGAAGGAGGGAGGAAGAAGGGCCCACCCTCTGCTGGCCCCCCCTCCCCGTAGGACTCTCCCTCCTTTCCAGGCAGGGATATAAGCCCCGCAAGGAAAGCCCTGAGCAAAGGAGGCCTCGGCTTGACCTGCTTTAGGGCAGCCCTTGGGACTTCCCTGCCTTCCACCTCCTGCTCATGTGCTTCCCAAGCTGTTGCTGTGAGTGGCTGGGGGCTCAAGCACTGTCTGGTACCGGGAAACCCTGGCTGTTTAGTGGGAAAACTAAGGCTGGGATGGTGGAAGCTGCGGGTGAGTGGTGGGAAACTGGACTGGAGGGGGCCATCGGAGGTGGGAACGAGGCCCAGGAGTCCCATTCCCAGTACAACCTTCTTCTTCCCTCTACCTCTCTGGGCAGCAGCGGGGGTGGGGGGCAGGGTTGCGTCAGGTAGAGCGTTGTCCCTCTGACAGATGAGGAAACTGAGGCAGGAGACACTGCAGTGCCTGAGAACACAAGGCAAGCTGGTGGCTGAGCCTTGGTCCGATACCAGCCTGAGGGAGAGCGTCTGAGCGCGGCCCCGACGGCAGCTGCAGCCTCACGCCGCGGAGGGTCGAGGCTCGGAATGACTCACGCCCCAGTGTCGCCTGCCCAGATGGTGTCGGTGCGCAGGCCGTGGCCTGCCCTGACCACAATGCTCTGGCCCTGCTCGTCCGCCTGGGGGCGCTAGTCGACGCCTACCCCATCAAACCCGAGGCTCCCGGCGAAGAAGCCTCCCGGGAGAAGCTGAGCCGCTACCACGCCTCCCTGCGCCACTAGCTCAACCTGGTCACCCGGCCGCGGTGAGCGCTGGCACCGCGCGGGCGGAGCGGGATCCCTGGGGCTCTCCCTCGCGGCCCCGCACTGCCGGGGACGTGGCCAGGTCTGAAACGCCCTTCCCGGCTCCGCCCCCAGGTAGGTGAAACAAGACAGCCCGGACGCGCGCCTCTACAAAACGTTCTACCGCGACGGCGAGGCCCACCCCGGCAGGTCTCGGTGAAAGCGCCCCCGTCACCACACATCCTGCCTCCGAGAGCGCAGCCTCGCCCCACGCCACCCTAGTCCGTCATTTACGACGTCTCCCAGGCTTGCCTCCCTAGATCCGATTCCTTTCCCTTCGCTCCCGCAGACGGGACGCGCCGACCTGCGGCGAGGACCCCCGAGGCCTCCTGGGAGATCCTCCAACCACGCCTGTTCATTTGCATACGCACTCCCGACCCCAGGAACCCGGATTCCGCCTCCCGGCGGCGGCGTCTGAGCAGGGTCCGGGTGCGGCCTTCCAGCGTCTCGGTGCCCCAACCCCTGGGCTGCAGGGCTGTGTGTGGTCCTTACCTGGTCCCAAAATAAAGAGCGAATTCCACAGAAACGAATGTGTGCCTTTGTATTTCCTTTCCTTTCTCCTTCGTGGAGGTGGCGTCCTTGGAAGTGGAGGATGGAGCCGTGGGGGCCAGAGGTGAGAAAACCGACTAGGACAGAGGCGCCCCAGGACAACAAGACTGGGGCGGGCGAGGGGTTCCCTCTGCTCGGAGCCCAGTGAAGACTCAACCACCCAGTGTGGGCCTGGACAGCGCCCAGACCAGGGGCTGCTGTGGAAGGAACTGTATCGAGTGGGGGCAGGGGTGGATGGGGTTCTGGAAGAAGGGGCGGGGAGCGTGGACAGGAGCCTGCTAGGCAGTCTAGGAGAGCAGATGGGGACAGGGCTGTCCTTCCCCCATCCCGTGAAATCAAAGAGGCACCAGCACCCCGGGGCGCTTCCCTAGGAGCTGTATTACTAGTGCCAGGGCTGGAGTGGCTGGCGGTGAAGCGCGGTCCAAGATGCGGCTGTGGAGACGAGCCGAGTGGGGCTGACATGGCTGTGTGCGTGCTGGCCGGAGAGGCAGGTCATTTCTACCGTCCCCCTTTCCCTGAGCAGAGGAGCAATGGGAGTGTGGGGGCTCCCTTATCCCTAAAAAACCGCCCTCCCCCATCTCGCTGAATCCACACTCGGTGGATAAGTCACGAACTGTGCTTTCCTAGTGACAAGGCCATAAAGACACCTTCCCATGTACCCCCTTCCCCTGGACTAGGTACTGAAGCCTAAAGGCGCTGTGGATGTTTAAACTGGAGTCAGACTGGAATCCGTCACCACTCTGCACCTATTTCAGAGCCTGCCTGTAGGCTGATCTCCCCTGACATGGACCCTTCCCTGCCCCTTTCCTCCAAGAAGCTTGCCCTGATTGCGCAGTTACACTCTCCCTGCCCTCTGGCTGCCCAGCTCTCAGGGCCTCTGCTCTGTTCACTGAGAGTTCTATGCCTCTGTCCTGTCTCCCTCCTGGGGCCTCAGGAAGGAAGGGCCTATGTCTCCTTCCTCGGACTCAGCCTCCTGTATCTGTGGGCTGTCTCCTGGTCTTCTAGTTGAGCAAGACCTGCCTGAATCTGAAGCACGGGGCTAGGAGATGAAGGGGAGAATCAGGTTGAGGCCAAAGCCCCTGAACCAGAGAGGGTGAAAAAAACAGGAAGACTGGGGGTATCCCTGCGTGGACTAGGGTTTTAAGTACTGCTTGCAGTTTGATAACTCTGTAAGGAGAGAAGACTCTAAAGCTGACTCTGCCGTAGCTGCAGAGGAGGTCCCTGCTTGGACACAGGTCCCCAGGGGCCCACAGGGCTCTGACACCTACCCTCCCCTATGCTGACCTCCAGCCTCCCTGGAGGTAGAGCTGAAAGAGAGAGGCTGAGGAGGCAGGTAGGTCACTGGCTATGTGGATTCTGATGCTCTGTGCCTTTGCCCAGGCCACTCTCCCTGCTTGCAGAGCCTTTTCACTCTATTCAGCCTGGAAGACACTCTCAGGATAGTGGTCACCCCCTCCCAGAAGCCTTGCCTGATTTCTTGGGGATGGAGTTAGTTTCTCTGGCTTCCTCTCCCCACTCATTATCTTAGATCCACTTTCCCTACCATCTTGCTGCCTGTCGTCTCTCCTGCAACAGGACGGGTGGGATGGGAAGACGCAGTGGCTGCCCGGAGCTTTGGCTCATTGTGTGGGTGGGGAGTGGGAGGATGTGTCTGTGTGTTGGTATCCACGATCCCCTGTCTATTGGTCTGCCTGAGAGATCTGTAGTCAGCTTAAGGTGGATGGAAGAGAGACTTGGTATGAATTAAGCATGACCACAGATAATTTCTGCCTAGCTTGACTGGTCTCATTGACCATCAGTGACATGGGTTCACTTCATGTTCATTTTGAGGAGTGTTGAGCAGTTTAGGGTAATAATATTAATAATTATTAGTAGTATAATAATGAAATCGCAATAATTACCTTTTCCAAAAAGCACTTCTTTTAGACACTGAGCTGTTCATTTTGCATATATGATATTACTAGGATATTGATTTGGCTTAAAAAACAGAATTAAGTGACTTAAGACGGAAATTTCTCTTACATGAAAAGTGAGTGGCATCTGGGGAGTTGGCAGCTCTGCTCCATGCAGGCACCCAAGAGCCCAGGCTCCTCGTTTATGGCTTCCCCATGCCCTCTTCTATGTCATTTACAGGACTGAAGACAGCCCACCATGACTTCATCTGTGTTCCAGCCAGTTGCAAGGGAGGGAAGGGAAAGGGTAGGCACTCTGGTTACTATGTTGTATAATAAATTAACCTAAAACTTGGCAGCCTTAAACAACCATTGTATGTCACTCATGATTTTGTGGGTCAGGATTACGCAGCGCCCGCCTCAGCAGTTCTCGCTTTAGTCTCACATGTGGACAGAATCAGAGGTTGCAGAACTGCAGTTATCTAAATGATCCACTGGCTGATGCCTGAGAGGCTCACTCCCATGCTGGTGCCGGCTGTTGAGTTCAGCCGGGGCTATTGACTGTCGTACCTACAGGTGGCTTCTCCAGCATGAAATTCTTGGGGTAGTTGGACTTATGTGGTAGCTGGCTTCCCACTTATTTCAAGAGAATCAGATGAAGGTGGCACTGCTGTTTAGTTTGCTAGGGCTGCCATAACAAAGAATCACAGACTGGGTGGTTTAAACGGCAGGTCTGGAGGCCAGCAGACTGAAATGAAGGTGTCGGTAGGGTTGACTCCTTCTGATCTGTTCCAGGCCTCTCTCCTGGCCTTGAGGAGGGGGGTCTGAGCTGTGTCTCTTCACATCATCTTCCCTCTATGCATGTCTGTTTCTGTGCCCAAATTTCCCCTTTTTATAAGGAGACCAGTCCTACGGGAGTAGGGGCTTACACACTGTGGGATGACTTCATCTTAACTGATTATATCTGCAATGATCCTCTTTCTAAATAAGGTCACATTCTGAGGTGCTAGGAGTTAAGACTTCATCACATGAATATCAAGGGGGGGGACACAATTTAACTCATGACAATCGCTTCTTGTGACCCAGCCTCAGAAGTCACGTCATCACACCTCCATATGTTGTTGGTCAGAGCAGTCACAAGTGCACACATATTCAAGAGGCAGGGACATAGACCCCACTGGAGAATCACACATGAGAGAGGAGATATTTTTGTGGTCATCTTCGAAAAATATAATCTGCCACAGGCAGGCACATCCATTCCTGAAAACAGAACGGCAAAAATCACTTTGACTCTCAGCCCATTGGTTAAAGGCTAGTCTCATGGCCCCACTTAGGGCAAGAACAATCTGTGAGATGTCTTTAGCTGAGTGGCTCTGTGCCCATCTCTGTTTTTAAAACTATTTTTATTTATAAATGGATTTTTTGTTATATAACAAATCTATATATGTACCATCTCAAGCTCTTTGATGATGAAATGAGAACGTGGATATTTGGGCACCTAGCATTGTCTGCTAGAAACATGATGCCCTTTGAATGTCATCTCGAAATCACCGGGTCCTATCTCTTCATTGAACCAATGGGAATCCCAAGGCCGAGAGGGAGAGAGGCTTGCAGGAGGCCATAGAGTGGGGGACAGAGGTAAAAGATCTCATCCCAAAGCAGTTCTGATTCTACTAAACATGAAATCGAAACTCTGCTGGAAACTCAAAAGACTTTCCCTAACACCCCTTCCTCTTCTGGTGACATCTCCTGCAATTCCTCAATGTGTTCCCCTAAAGTCCTCAGCCCTGCTCCACAGGCCTGCTTCTGTGAAACATCATTTCCCCCTCTCCCCAGCCTTTAAGGCCACTTCAGGCCTCATTTCCTCCAGGAAACTTCCTGCCCTGCCCACCCTGTTCACCTCCCCAAAACTTTTTTTTTTTTTTTTTTTTGAGATGAAGTCTGGCTGTCGCCAGGCTGGAGTGCAGGCATCAGCCCAGCCCGGAGGTACAATTCAGGTGCTGTGGCAGTCATGGCTGCATCCAGGGGCCTGAGCTGCTGTCCAGAAATTTGGAGAGCATGGGCTGTCCAGAGAGGTAGTGAAATCCTAGGCACAGGAGGTATTCAAGCTGCTGTGGAAGGGGAGGAGGCTAGATTAGCTGAGAGTTCCAGCTACTGCCATGAGTCCAATCTGTGGATTCCACACTCCAGCTCTGGGAGGGCGAGGACCTGGATCCTGCCCCAGGGAGGACTGCCCCAAGTCCCAGTGCACCTGTCTCTTCCTGGCCCTTCTCAGGCACCCTGAATAGGTGGGGACAGTGTGTGTGTGCATGCATGTGTGTGAGTGTGTGTAAAGGGGAGAAGTGAGGGAACTAGAATGTTTCAAGTTCCTAGAATGGCTGCTTCTCCCTCCCCCACATGCTTGGCCTGAAGGGATGGGGTTATGGGTTTGGAGGATGAGCGTTCCACTTTCCTGGGCTCAGCACCTTGCACAGCCCCCATGGAAATGACACCACAATTGTGTTTCCTCTCATATCCTATCTGGTGTGTGCAAATGACCTGGAAGTGGAACCAGGTCCTGAAAGGCAAACAGCTGCTAGAGGATGCAGCTGCTTGGCTCAGATTGATTGTTCTGTTTGTTTTTGGAGACAGGGTGTTGCTGTGTCACCCAAACTGCAGTGCAGTGGCATGATCACAGGTCACCGTAGTCTTGACCACTTGGGCTCAAGCGATCCTCTCCCTCAGCCTTCCAAGTAGCTGGAACTACAGGCACATGCCACCATGCCCAGCTAATTTTTTTGTGTAGAGACAGGGTCTCGCTCTGTTGCCCAGTCTGGTCTCAAACTCCTAGGCTCAAATGGTCTGCTCACCTCAGCCTCCCAAAGTGCTGGGATTACAGGTGTGAGCCACTGTGCCTGACCTCAGGTTGATTCTTAAATCCAAGGGGCGTCTGTCTCGATTGAGAGATGGTTTCAGTAAGAGAATGGTTTGAGTCTGGGTGAGGGAGGTGGAAGTCCCAGCATTTTCTCTGGCGGCTTAATGGGATGGGCTGTGAATGTGGAGAGGTGTGGGTAGTTCCTGGGGCCAGGAGTTCACCCCTGGAGACACACCTGGATTTGAGAGTAGGATCAGCGCAGGGGCTCTGCCCCCACCAGGCCTCTCTGATGGCCATGGAAGACCCCAGAAGAGAGAGCCACCCTCACACCCAGCTTCTCAGGGACAGGCCCTGGCCAGGTCCACCCCTTCCCCTGCTCTGCTCACCCTAGAAGGGCTTAGAAGTCCAGGAGGCAAAGGTGGCCCCCTATACTCTGTACGCTGAGGGGCAAAGGCACCTATTCTTGTTCCTGTGCCAACTCTGACAGCCCAAAATGGGCTGTTTGGTAGAAACTTGGGCCAGGTGGGAGTAGGGGTGCGTCTACCTGAAGTCCCTCCTTTAAGGTTCCCAGCTCTGCTCTCCCTCTGGGTTAGAGCCCCCCACGCTATGGTGGTATGTGGGCTGAGTTGGGGGAAGGTGGATAGGTTGCTAGGGGAGGGAGGGGAGGACCCCCCAACCCCACCTACCCTGTAGTTGAGGTCTTTTTCTCCCACAGCAGGAACTCCAGGGTTCCACTACCCCCTCGAAGGACTGGTCTCCCCCTGTCCCTCCCGTTCCCTCCCACCCCGGCCCCCAGAAGTCACTGAAGCAAGAGAGATTCGTCTTTATTGTTTTCACTGAGGGGATGAGGAAGGGTTGAGGCCTCTCACAATATAAAGGGGCTGGTGGTCGGCGAGGCGTCTGGAGGCCAAGGCCCAGCCTGGAGAAGGAAGCCCCAGGACGCCGGTATCTCCCCGCACCCTCTCTCCCAGGGGCTTCCTCTGGCTCCTACCCAAGCTGCCCCCAGCCCCGAGGCTCCTGGCTCGGTGCCAAGCATCCAGGCTGTCCTACCTGGACCCCCGAGAGGAGGCTGGTGGTCGGGGTTCCGAGGTGTTCAGCCACTGGGGGTTCGCGATGGTCCATAGAGGGGATTTCATGGCTTTCGGTGGGGAGGTATCGTGGCGTTCGCAGTTTTCTTGTGGGTTTTAGATTTCTTCGAGCTGGGAACACGTCTTTGCATTGGTCAAGAGGCCGCTCCCCGAGCCCAGCTCGGGCCGCGATGCGCGTGAGGGTGCCCTGCGGCGTCCGTGTCCCCCTGCAGCCTCCGCCGTCCTCCCTCCCCTCGCGACCTCCCCCTGCCCACCTGCTGCTGAAGAGCCTCCCCACGTACTTCTTAATCGAGCCTAACTTTAGCTGCCGCGGCACCTGCAGCTCCTCGCCCAGGGCGCCCTCCGGCGGCAGCAGCAGCCACACGAGGCCCGCTACGGACAGAGCGCATGCGCAGCGCACAACCGGCGTCTGGAGGCGGGGGGCGGACAGAGGGGCGGGCGGTCACGTGACGCCGGGGGTGGGGCCCGCGTGCGCCCAGACCGGAGCTTGCAGGTATTCCGCGCGGTGAGCCAGCTGGGATGCCGGGGCGCTCAGAACGAGGGACGTGGCTGTTTCTGGGACACATACCAGTACACGGACGCCCTAAGGGACATCCTGGTGCCCGGGGGAATGGTGCACACCTGGACATGCCGAGAGCATCGAGGTAAAAATAAACTGGGAGACACACCCTAAGGTGGATTCTCAGCCCCTCGCTCTTCCGAACTCCCTTACTCGTTCCAGGAACTGTGGCGGGGTGTGGGAGGGAGGAAAGGGGGAAGAGAGGAAAGGAGAAAGCTCAGGGGCTACCTGCCACCCTGAGGGCAGGAGGCGGTGGTGGCAGCGCTGTGATGGGCAGGATGAGGGAATGTGGCTTGAGGACACAGCTCCGGGTGGGTCTCCCTGTCAGTCGCCCATTAAACTCTGACTGAAAGCTGCCATTTCAATGGAACTTCCAAATTCACTATGGAGCACATGCCCAGATTCCCAGAGAGCGGCAGGACAAGGGCTCCTGCCTCCACTTCTCCGAGAAGAACACTGAGATGCAAAGAGAAGCTGCTCAGCCACCTGGTTCAGTCACAACTGGGGCTAAACCCGCCCTTCTGACTCCAAGTCGGTGTGTGACCATTTGGACCGCCCATTTCTGGGGCCCCTGATATAAGCCCTGTGGGCTTCGTGTGATACATGATGGTTCTCAAATGCCATTCTCTGCCACTCACTGTGGAATAGGCCCAACGATAGATTGACCTTGAGACTCCTGGCTGACTTGCCCCAAACTGACCGTCCCACCCACTGGGACCACTGCTACTTCTCTCTGCTCAGGGTGGCCCAAACCTGGCCTCCCCCTTGCTCACTACTTCCTGCCTGCCCTCCAGTGTATCTGGGGTGCCGGTGACATCCCGAGAAAGACACAGAGAGAGGCCATTACCTTGGCTGCAGACCATGGAGAGCAGCTGGCCTTGGAGGGGCCTGGCTGCCCTGTCCAGTGTCACTGCAGTTTTTTAAAAGTCCCATCAAAGTCCTTTCCTCTTGGTGAGGGAGTCCCATGGTGTCCTGTGTTCTCCCTTCTAGACTGCATGCTTCCTGAGAGCAGCTGGGGTCTTGTTCTGCTCTGAACCTCCAGCCCCTGGCACAGTGCCCAGCTCACTGTGGGCCTCCGTGGATGCTTAGGGTGTGGGTGGAGGTGGGAGGGAGGCAGGGGGAAGGGAGGGAGGTAGGAAGGGAGTGGAAGGGAAAGAGGGACTCATGGATCAATGGATGTGACCAACAAAGGGACAATGGGACAGATAGATGAATGAGTGAACAAATGCATGGCCTGGCTCCTGTCATTGGGCCTGGAACCAGCTGCCGCCTGTCCTCACGTGTTCATGCACCTTGTTTCCGTGTGTGTGGAAGAGACAGAGGGAGGCAACTGGGGGACCCCATCTTGGCTTCAGCTTGTACCTAGGCTTTTCCACAGCTTCCCTGTGGCCTCCAGGAATGCCTTAGGGCACCAGAAGCAGCTGGGCGAGCTGTCAGATGACTCCCTGGGGTGCTCCTAGGCAAGTCCTGTGGTCCTGAGAAGCAACTAGAAATCTCTGCTAGAGTCTGAGACCCGACTGCTGCATCCAGAAGGTAAGTCCAGGATATTCTGGGATGATGCGGGGGTGTGGAGGTATGGGGGCTACTGTAGGAATGTAGCCTGAGGTAGCTGACATCTGGATCAGGGTAACCATGGGAACAGGTATAGGGGACTAGAAAGTAACAGGGATGGAAAGGAGAATTAGGACTCTAACAAAGCCCTGATGTACGATGTGAGGTAAATTCTCAATGGTGACTTAACAAAAAATCTGAAAATTGGTACATTGTCAGTGGGAACAGTGACATAATAAAAAGGGAGGAGAGAAAGAATAGCCAAGACCACTCTGAAGAAGGAGGAGGAGGAATGACATGGCCCACATGCCATTATGACTTACAAAGCAATTAACAATGAAAACAATATGGCAGCAGTGCGGGTTTAGAAGAAGGAAAGGCAAACCCTACACCTGACCCAAGATGAAAGAAAGAGCCCAGACGCAGCCCCACATGTTTGGGAGCTTTTGAAAGAAGGGACTGCAGGCTAGGTGATTACAGGTGGCTCACGCCTGTAATCACAGCACTTGGGGAGGCCGAGGCAGGCAGATCACGAGGTCAGGAGATCAAGACCATCCTGGCCAACATGGTGAAACCCCCGTCTCCACTAAAAATACAAAAATTAGCTGGGCGTGGTGGCGCATGCCTGTAATCCCAGCTACTCGAGAGGCTGAGGCAGGAGAATCCTTGAACCTGGGAGGCGGAGGTTGCAGTGAGCCGAGATGGTGCCACTGCACTCCAGCCTGGGTGATGGAGCAACACTCTGTCTCAAAAAAAAAAAAGAAGAAGAAGAGACTACAATAAATGCCAACAGCTCTAGTAATGATCCATACAGAAAAAAGACACCTCAAGTAACACATAAAAATAAACTCTAGCTTGCTTAAAATGCAAGTGGAAACAGCAAAGCTTTCAAACTTTCTGAAGAAAATACAGATGGCATAAATGACCTCAGGCTAAGTAAGGATTTCTTAAATAAGACAAAACCCAAAAATTACCTTACCCTCAAAACCCATGAACCTCTTTTTTTAATATATATTTTTAAAAATCTTTTTTTTATATATATAAAAATAAAAAAGGCCGGGCGCAGTGGCTCACGCCTGTAATCCTAGCACTTTGGGAGGCCAAGGTGGGTGGATCACCTGAGGTCAGGAATTCAAGACCAGCCTGGCCATCATGGTGAAACCCCATCTCTACTAAAAATACAAAAATTAGCTGGGCATGGTTGTGTGCGCTTGTAGTCCCAGCTACTCGGGAGGCAGAGACAGGAGAATCACTTGAGCCCAGGAGGCAGAGGTTGTAGTGAGCTGAGATTGTGCCACTGCACTCCAGCCTTGTGATAGAGTGAGACTCCATCTCAAAAAATAGACTCTGTCTCAAAAAAATAAAAAGTAAATGCCATCTGCATTACTTTTCTGTACACAGTGTTTATATTATTTCCCCTCTTCTATTATATTTAGGTCTTTCTCGAACTGATAAATACCTGAAGGAAAGTCATTCGTTGCCTATAATGAGATATTACAGATATTTTCCCCAGTCTATTTGTTTGTTGACTTTGTTATGATGAAATATAGCCAAATTTATCCTTTTTTTGAAATCAGTGCAACTTCAAACTCCTGGAGTCAGGTGATCCTCCACCTCAGCCTTCCAAACAGCTCCATGGCTGGCTAATATGTTTTTTTAAGTTTCTGTAGAGACAGGGTTGTCCTGTCCAAGCTGGTCTTGAACTGCTGGCCTCAAGTGATCCTCCCACCTTGGCTTCCCAAAGTCCTGGGATTACAGATGTGAGCCACTGTGCCTGGCCTTATCCTTTTCTTAACCCATTTATGCCTGAGGTTGCAGTTTTTTGAATTTTTGTAATCAGACCTTGGTGATGAACTTGAGCAAGACATGAATAACTCCCAGATGCTCAGCGTTCCAATAATGGAATGCTAGGCATATTTATCCATGTCTTACAGCTTCTAAGTTTTGAGTTAAGCTTAGAAAAGTTTTTTCTTATTCAAATACTATTTTAAAGATAATAATCCTACCATTATTCATTCTAATAATTTTATGATTTCACATTTAAACCTCTCATTCATCTGGAATCTATCTAGGGTAAAGAACGACAATGGGGATCCGACTGTTTAAATTCTGGGTTGTTATTCAGTTGTCGCAACACCACTACTGAGTGACTGAGGCTCTTTTTAGTTGTTTGACTTTTTAGAAAGTTAGACTCAGAAGTAGAGATGACTAATGAGCTCAGAATTAGTGAAACCAACACCAAAAATTAGGAACTTAGGGGCCCTAAAACACACATAACATTAAAAAAGCACAGATCCTGAAGTCCAACATCTATCACATAGAAAGCATATTAACTGCTACTGTTGTTAGGCGTGGAAGACCTAAGGATGGATTATTTCCAATTCAATTAAAATGACTATGTACTATACAATCGGTGTTAATAATAAACATTTACATTGCACTTTTACAGTTTGTATAATGTGAATTCACTTACTTTGTCTTCATATCTACTCTTTAAGAAGATGGGTAGAGATTTTAATTTCCATTATTGCTGAGGAAAATAAATCAGTGATGGTACCTTGTCCCTTATAGGAAATGGTAGTGCCAAACTCAAACCCAGATCTTATATTTCCAAATATTTACACACTGTTTTTATACCCCACACCAAGTACTTTTATGCAAAAATGAATGAGACTCCCTACTCAGAAGGAGGTTGAAATGATTTTTCAATTAAATATTCAGACTGATCACGTACTTAATTCTAACCATGAAAGGAGTACATAGAAGCAGAAAACATTGGCCGGGCGCGGTGGCTCATGCCTATAATCCCAGCACTTTGGGAGGCCGAGGCGGGTGGATCACTAGATCAAGAGATAGAGACCATCCTGGTCAAGATGGTGAAACCCCATCTCTATAAAAAAATAAAGTAAAATAAAAAGAAGGAAAAAGAAAAGAAAAGTAGAAAACATCATCCTTGGCTTCATGGAAACTTCAAAAGTCTACAGCAGTTTAAAAAAGTAAGACTTGAGGGACTGGAAATAAACCTGAAGGTCAGGAACCATCTTATCTACTCTCTCCATGTCTTACGGTATTTACTGCTGGTATAATTAGAATGTAGTGTTAAGTAAGTAAATCTTTGTTGGTTGTCTAAATGTACCGATCGAACCTGCTAGACAGGGTGAGATATGAAATAATAACAGACCCTATTTATTTTTCCCTGGGGCTAAACTTTTGTCTGTGATCAAAGAATCAGCCAAATCATCAAATAGCTCTTAGACAATGTAATGAAGAAAGTTCAGGCACCACCTCTGGGCTATACCTACTGATTAAATATATTTCACAGAAAAATAAAATTTTTGAACCATATTTCATTTGAAAGCTGCCAAAAGGTTATAAAACAATTTCCAGAACTGAATCCAGTCCAACTGCTACAAAAAGGAACTATCATTCACTCTTGCTTTATTTGGAATTAAACACATTTTCTGCTTCTACAATAAATAATTGTTCATAATATTTCTCATCAGTAGTGCTTTATTTGTGTTGTTTCCTTCAGATATCTTGTCAATGTATCTTTTCTTCAGGTCTTTTATTTATTTATTATTTATTTATTTATTTATTTTTATTTAGTTTGAGATGGAGTCTTGCTCTGTCACCCAGGCTGGAGTACAATGGTGTAATCTCAGTTCACTGCAACCTCCACCTCCTGGGTTCAAGCAATTCTCCTGCCTCAGCCTCCTGAGTAGCTGGGATTACAGGCACGCACCACCGTGCCCCACTAATTTTTGTATTTTTAGTAGAGACAGGTTTCACCATGTTGGTCAGGCTGGCCTCGAACTCCTGACCTCATGATCCACCCACCTCGGCCTCCCAAAGTGATGGGATTACGGGCATAAGCCACCATGCCTGGCCAAGTATTTTATTTTTTAATACTAACAATCATTTATCTCCCACATATAATAATTTTTTTAACTTCTGAAATATTTTAACAAATTCTAAGGGAGAACAAAACATGAATATGAAAACAGAAGTACAAAAATAAACTCAGTTTACAAAGTACAATTTTATATTCTGCCATAGATAACTTCATTCCCGAGTCGGCACGCCCTGTTCCAACTATCCAAAGACAAGATATCGGCACCGAAGCCCCAAGGACTGCAACTTTTGTTGGCAAAAGCCTTGCATGGGTCGAAATAATTTTTTTTTTAATCAAGCATCCCCATCCATGGGTCAAAACAATTTTTAAACCTTTGATCAATAAAGCCCAAAGAAACCAGGCATAAAACTTTAGTGGATGGTTGCGTGTTAGATATGTTAGAATCCTAAACTCAAATAAAAAGGAAAGCTGACAATAAAGTATTCAATGTAAAGAACTTACAAAAGCATAAGCCCAGAAATTACATGTGATGCCTAGTCTATAAAATACCAAGAAGGCGGCCAGGCACGGTGGCTCATGCCAGTAATCTCAGCACTTTGGGAGGCTGAGGCGGGTAGATCACGAGGTCAGGAGTTTGAGACCAGACTGGTCAACATAGTGAAACCCCATCTCTCTACTAAAAATACAAAAATTAGCCGGGTGTGGTGGCACACACCTGTAGTCTTGGCTACTTGAGAGAATCTCTTGAACCTGGGAGGTAGAGGTTGCAGTGAGCCGAGATCATGCCACTGCACTCCAGCCTGGGTGACAGAGTGAGACTCCATCTCAAAAAAAAAAAAATCCAAGAAGCCATAACTGTTTACACCAGAGTGACAGGGCTTTCTTAAGTGGTTACTTATAGCAAAGGTTTAGCGCAGTCAAATCTGTCATAAAATGCTTCAATGTGCCATAAATGTGAATATATTTTAGGTGAAATTATGTGGGTGCTACAGAAGGAGATATGCAAGAGAAACCGTACAATGCCTGTACACTGACACTAGGAAATAAACAGCTAGTTATGAAACAAACTCAATTCTTAATGTTGGAAACAGAATAAGGCTCCATTCTTTTTGGAGAATAAAGACACTAACCATTTAAAACAGATGGACTTCACACCAACAATGTGGATATACTTAACACACAGAACTGTACAGTTAAAAATGGTTAAGATGGTAAATTTTATGCTGTGTTTTGGAAAGGGGGAATCTTTTTAAAAAACAGAGATAGGGTCTCACTCAGTCACCTAGGCTGGAGTGCAATGGCCCAATCATAGCTCACTACATCCCTCAACTCCTGGGCTCAAGTGATCCTCCCACCTCAACCTCCCTAGTAGCAGGGACTTCATGTGTATGCCACCAAGCTCAGCCAATTTTGTTATTTTTTTTCCTTTTTTTTTTTTTTGCATAATGATTTCATTATAAATTTTGTTATTTTTATTTTTGTAGAGCTGGGGTCTTGCTATATTGCCTAGGCTGGTCTCAACTCCTGGCCTCAAGTAATCCTTCTGTCTCAGCTTCCCATAGTGCTGGGATTACAGGTGCTAGCCACTGCACCTGGCTATGTTATGTGTTTTTTAACAATCAAAAAGAAAAAAAAACTTCAAATGAGCTTTAAATTTCCCTTGTATTTTTATTTTTTTTTTTGAGACAGAGTTTCGCTCTTGTTGCTCAGGCTGGAATGCAATGGCGTGATCTCGGCTCACCGCCACCTCCACCTCGCGGGTTCAAGCGATTCTCCTGCCTTAGCCTCCCGAGTAGCTGGGATTACGGGCATGCACCACCACGCCCAGCTAATTTTGTATTTGTATTAGAAATAGGGTTTCTCCGTGTTGGTCAGGCTGGTCTTGAATTCCTGACCTCAGGTGATCCACCCACCTCAGCCTCCCAAAGTGCTGGGATTACAAGTGTGAGCCACCTGCCAGGCCTTGTTTGATCTCTTAATAGACTCGTAGCTATATGTGGCACCAAGATTTAGGTATTAAGCAATGCTGACAAAAATTGTCCCCTCCTCCCATTTTGTTGTTGTTGTTGTTTTTTTTTTTTTTCTAAAGAAAACTCAATCTTTGGCTAAGTGGAGATAAGACATTATGCTGACTATGTTATATTATGAATGCACTAAAATAAACAGACGAAGTAGTATGCCATTTCCAAAAACAGTGCAAGTGGAGTGAAAGCATTTCCATATGAACCTGGCTTTCAAAACTGGGCTGTCAAAAGAACAGTTAAATATAACACAAAGTAAGAAACTGTCCAATCACTGATGGTCATTTTTTTTTCTTTTTTGTCTTGTTTTCAATTCACTGCTTGCAAGTAATATATTTATTAAAGGAGAGTGAAAGCATAAGTAAACTCACAAGTCAAGACCAGCCAAGAGATTCAAGAGCAGTGTGTTGTGACTGACAACAGTGAAAGGAAAAGCAAATGTTAAAGGGAGAGGGAGAAAAAGGACAAAATTAAGGTTATACACATTAGCACCACTTTTACAAAACCACTCGAGGATGGCTGTCACCTCCTCAGAAAAAAAGCTACTGAAAGAAAATGGTAGTGGCATTTATCTTTAGGTTAAAACTGTTATTTAATCAAATCTACTTTCTCAGGGACTATAATAACGTATTTAACACGCCACTCTTAAGTCTTTCCCATCATAACAAAGGCAGCAGAAACAACAGACACTTCTCCCAGAATCTCCTCCCCTCACCAGCCTCCTAGGGTAAGTGAATGACCAACACAGAAAATCTGGAGCTTTCTTATGATTTCAAACTAGCTGCTTTTAGAGGAAAAGAGGCAGCTCTGTGACTCTGCAGGAAGGGCTGGTATTCAGTATGGTCCCCTTTCCTACCAATAAAACAAAAAAGGTTTTATAAACACGTGTCAAAAATCCAATTGGCTCAAGGTAAGGTTTTATAAACATTCATCCAAAATCCAATAGGCTTAAGGATGATGGGTAACACAAGGAGACACACCAAAATAACTTAGAGCAAAGCACAACAAACCAGACTTGTCTGCCTCTGAAATGAGCAAAACTTT